>JAUJPO010078151.1:0-10957 GCA_032270745.1 Tiaropsis multicirrata
CACGCTTTTCTTTTTATAAGAATACACTTTATAAGAATGTCCATGATGAAAATGGCCAAAAAATTAAGAATATCGTAGAATATTGCCATCATGAAAAATTTGTACTCTACATAGTTGTTACTACATTGTACTTATTCTTTGGTTTTTTATGCATACACATAAGAAAGTCATCTGTTTTTACATTACTTTTCGATGATTTTGAGACTATGACTGTTAAAATCTAAAAACTAACCTTAAGAATATGTTAAGAATATCCATGATGAAATGGATTTACACCATTGTTATAAAAAAAAATTTTTAGTTTGGTTAGTTTGGAAAATCTCAGACTAGGTATTGTGAAAGGCACCAGGCGGATACAAATTTTCCAGGACTTTCCAGGACTAATGATTTATCAAGGCATCAAAGTGGTACCCGTCGATAAAAAAATTGATGTAAGTCTCTTATTATCGGCTCATTACCGCCGAAGTAACGTTAAAGTAATAAATAATTATTATTATCATAAACAACGAAGCCCAGATTGTTGCTTTTGAAAAAAGGGGCGTGATTTCCCTATAAAAACATACGCATCCGGACATGTCTGTTTAATGTAATTTTATGGACATTAATAAAAAATTAAAAGACCCATTTTTGGTAGTCTGCATTTTTGGTAGCAATTTGATTTATAATGATGTGGAAATTAATGGCATGTAATCAATGTCTACCTAAACTTGCGCACGTTCTACTTCAACATTTAGAAAAAATGTGGAAATACTTTTCGGACAAAACTTATCGGAACGTTTTACCCTTTTACCCTAGTAGAGGCCAAGGTTGCATGTGTAAATAGTAAAAATAACATAGTAAAAATATACTGAAGTTTCGCAATTGTGCGAGTTTAAAAAATCAGCTGTTTATCAGGCTATACTTAAACTGTTTACGAAAGTAACCCGTTGGGTATAGGACACCGAAATTGACATATTTATTGTAACAAGCAAGTAAGAAGGTTTTTTAAACTTGTTATCCATCGCAATCTTCTACAGTTACTAAAAAGACTAAAAAAGAACCTGCTACTGATTAAAAATCATTTCGTAATTCACTTACAATTCGGGGATACGGCAACAATTTTTGTGCAATATCTCTTTGTTGCAATGACATAGAAATGTTTCAATGTTCCCACATTAAATATCTCTAAAGTTTGCTCCTTTTTTCTTTGCTATATTATTTTTGTTGCCAAAACAAAAAAATATCAACGGCTCTTCGAAAAGTTAAAGGAAACTAAACTATCAAACTATCTCAAATTTACCAGGAAAAAATAAAATAACACATACAAGGTTCATTTTTAAAATATAAGAACAAACGCTCGATATAAACGCTATAAATGTTAAGAAAATTTCAAGTCTTGCCACGTTGCAAGGTAACTAAAACAATCTTCTTCAATAAGTTAAGGACATAGTAAGAACATTTTGAGGCTTGACTTACAGAAAAGTTAAGAAGACTCGAAGGCTCCTGGTTCGTTGTTCTAACAAAAGCAATCTCCAGAAATTCTTTTGATTTTCCAGCATCCCTCTTCTGTCACAGAAGAAAGCCTCCGACTGAGGTAAAGATTATCAATTTTCGTGTTTTTGCGGACCTACGAGGGATTAACGAAAGCCGAAAAAGGTACCATGATGACCAGCGGTACACCCCCGTACACTCTTTTTTGCCTAAGTATCCATATGCCCGGGAATCGTGGATTTTATCTATTAAAGTGAAATATTTCAGGTGACCCATGAAGCTTTCTTTAATCACAGATTTTGATGACCCACGGCCACGGGACGGTCTCTGTCATAAAAATGAAGATTACTAGTTGCCAAAGATGTAAAATACAGACCAGTGATTTGTGGATTTGTGTATCAAGGCAACCGTTAAGATAAACATAAAGGGCGTGGTCATTTCTTCTGACGTCCTTATATCAAATAGGTCAAAAGGGGGAGGGAGTATTTTGGAGAAAGTGAAAAGAATGTCACACAGCAAGGTCACAAGGAAGTAGGAGTTGTAAGAGCTCTAGCCGTAGTTACTATATGATTAAGTATTATATAAGGTCATGTATATGAGTAATATTGAACGATAGAAATACTTATGAGAAAAATAAAGTTGGGTAAGGGCTGACATAGAATTTTCCTTTTTATGTCAATAGACGCCATCTTGATTTTCAATCTTTCCAGAGTTTCACTCTTTCAGTACAACCCAGCTGCTAAAAATCGATCATATCGGAACGACGTGTTCTTCACCTTATAGCCCCTCTGATAAAAATTTTGACTTGCTTTGAAATTTCATTTTCTTCAAAGTTGATAAAATTTGCTTTTGATTAAAGCAATAATGACGGTTTCAGGTCTTTCTATTTAAAGAGAAAACAGACTGCAAATTTTCTCATTTGTTGATTTCAATACCCTATTTAGCGAGAAAGTCTTATAGGTATAATCATTTGTCATATAACAATAAAACTGGTGACAAACCCCCGTCTTCTTGTTGGATATTGCCTTAGAGAAAAGGTTACGTAATAGACATTATGAATTTACAAAAAAAGAGTCGAATTTAATTTGAAAAAAGGTCAGCCCGTTGAATTTAGACATATCGTGTCGCCAGTGCATACACAAAGGCATTCTTACTTTCGCAATCTTCGTAATCTTATAAACGAATCAAACCAGTGTGAGTTCCCCCAAAATAACAGCGTTCTCAGCAGGTCAGGATTATTATTTTTTGGACGAAATAATCGTTGAAAAAAGTAATTTATATGGTGTACGAGAACCGTATTAAAAGCTCGTTAAAACGATTGATTCGTTCGGATGGAAACAGGAAAAAAACCGAAAAAATCCGAAAAACGAAAAAAAAATCACAAAAAAAACAAATTATACAAGTGAAAAAATATTCTCGTAGTAAAAATCAGCTGACAATCAGCAGAGATTTCGTGTATTGTTTTTAGTTTCAAAATTTATTTACTAGAACACCAGTCGCGTTAATTTGCGAACAATTTTACGACGAGGAATGTTACGCATTAATGAGTTTCAAAATTTACAGCTATTCAGAGTTTACGCTACGTAGGCAGCTCGGACATCATGCGCACCTCATGTGGAGAGTGTTTCAGATAGACTAGTAGCTGGTTGTTGATCCAACACTGCACACTACGCTAGCAATATTTTAACTGCCGTTCCGTTTTTTTATGAGAATATTATCCGCCCGCGTGTATCGTTTTAGAAGCACATTTACCGCGTTCTGTGTCGCTTGCTAGTCTATGTTTCAGACATGTTCAGACGGACGGTTTTGAAAACATAATAATTCAAAAACTCAAATATATACGAGACTGTGACTGTTTTAATCGAACTAATCGAACTGTTTTTTTAATCGAATTTTGTCGAACTTTAATTGAATTCTCACGGTTTTTGAATTTTCGCAGTTCGATTAAGTTCGATTAATAATCAATAGTATCTAGACGGGATCCCATCCAACTATAGACGATGTTATCGTCCGTAAGAAATCCAATCGCGGGAAAATTATGTAACTGAGTAATCTGCCAGATAAGGCTGCTGAAGGAAAAAATTTCGCGGCGGTAGAGTGCGGAACATACGGACAAGACTTCCTCACTCTACTGCTGTTAATTCGCCCGCGCGGAAATTCTCTACCACTCGGTTTTTTATTATTTTGAGTTTATTCGGGATAAAGATTTCGTCTTGGATTATAAGATAGTCTAATCCAACTACTGCATCTGATAACAGATTGGGGTTTCCTCCATGGCACACTTTAAAGACAATCAATCTAGCGCGAAATTAAGCTGTATGTTTGCGTAGGGACCATACACAATTTTCACTCGTCCGGGGTTTTCATCTTTTCATGACCTACTAAAAGCTTTCTTCCTTTTTCAACTTCATGTTCAGAACAACCAGAACCGTTATTGAATACAAGCCACCGAATATTCATCTTCTCTACCCTCTCTGTAGCCTACTTTAATTGCGACGATGTTTACAAATTCTTTTGATAAGCGGTCTGGAAATCGTATGAAGAACTAGCAAGTAACAAACCCGCACATAAAAAGCAAGGCCGGTTTTTTACATTTCAAAAAAAAAAATGTTACCATGTCTGGGTTTGTAGTGAACAAGGGAATTCTCAAGGGGTGGTTCCGTTGGTTTTAAGAAATAGTGTCCGTTATATTAGAGATGCCCGCTTTAGAAAGATTCTACTGTACTCTACCACACAACATTTACAAACTGTTATACTCGACGTTGTCTGTACAAAGACCCGATTTCTACGGAAAATTCAAACGTTCATTTCCGTAGAGAGTCTGTTCCCATTCGCAATTTCTGGTTTGAGATATACTAAACGTAAATAAGCGTGGCTAAGTGCGGGTGAAATTGAGGTGGCAGCAGAAAACTTTCTACACTTCTACGCAGAGATTACATCACGGGAAATTTACGGCAAAACAGACAATATGATGTGATGTATACTCTGGTATAGTAACTGTGACAGATGTGTGTTGCACACAAAATCCTTCCAAAATTGCAAAAAAGTAACAAATCAAATCAATCAATTCGTGGTATAAAGCGTGGTTTGACACCCATAGAAAACATTTTTACAGTTTTAGCACTTTTTTATATGCGAATAAACCATATAAGAACACAAGGGCTTCAAAACCCCAAAAAATTAAGAACATGCTAAGAACTTCTGAGGGAAATTTCTCAAGAAAATTGCTTGGAAACTTGGCCCTTTTTTAGAAATATTTTTTTATCATTCCCATTGAACATTTTAAGTTTACGTGCTTCAATAAGACCAAATCAAGCCATAGTAAATGTAACACCCACAGAAAACTTGGAGACCCACAAAATGATTTGAAAAGTTACCCTACGCACAGCCTTGTTAATTTATGTAGTATGTCGCAAATAAGGTTGCTTGGCTAACTGAAAAGGAGGCTACAAAAATGTCCGCTACACTATGGGATATGCGGAGCAAACCGTTTGAACTCGCTATGCATGTTTTGAATTTTACTGGACATGCGTAGTAGAGACGCATAATTTCAGGATACAAAAAAACATTCAGAATTGCAAAGGCAGCTTGATTATGGTAATGAACTACCAATGCCGCTAACTTCAGGGACTGAGGGACTAGACACTCAAGTACGGGGACAGTTCCTTTAAAAGATTTGAGAAAAAACAGGGTGGCTACTTAAAATACCACATCACGTTCTGGGAACGTGAACGGGGCGAAAATGGGGCGAAATGCGATAAACAACGTCTATCTCTTACCACTAGTAACCACCAAAAATAGGAATACAGCTCGAAATGCAGTATAGCACAAAAACAATTAATTTTTAATGGGAAGAATGGAATTGAAAAATCTTTCCTTGTAAAGATAATATTAAAATGTTGATGAAAAATTTATAAAACATGTCCGACGTAAGAACACGCGTCCGAATTCCCAACAAATACAGAACGTCTTTTTAACGTCTGGACAACGCCATTTCAAAGTCAAAACAATATACGGACGTCAGATAAACATTAAAAAGTGCGTTCGAATTAGTTCAAGGACGTTTAAACTTGTCTTCAAGAAAAGAAGTTTTTTGACAGAAACCAAAACCAAAACAAAGATAAAGACATTTTCTCCTCGTGATGGAAATGAAAAAGGTACATAAGTTTCATACGTCTAACAACCTCGATTCCAGGGGTCCAACAAACCAACCGTTGGCGGCCGCGCGGGGAAAATGAGAAACAAAGGAGGCCTAAGAGTCTTCTCTAATGTTCCAGGAAGCTAATCACCCTGGATACGAGGTTGTACGTCTAAGTTTTTTCATTTTCCATTTTTTCAGAAATCCTTGATTTTAAATAACTCTCCACTCAGCTCAGAATGATGTTTCCAACAATAACAAACTTGTAAGAATATAATCTTGGTAGCGATACCTTTCTACATGTAAGACATTATAAATCATAAAGGTCAAATTCGCGGAATTTTCGCCAAAAGTTTCTCTCGCAAAAGTTTCCCCATTAAAGTACTTTAACAGATTTCCCCTCGTGTTTCCATAGGAACCGTATCATATCCAACAGACAACGGATGATGAAGGAGAAAGGACAATCAACGAACAACCTTCTTCAAACCCGCCACAAAAAACGGGAAAGAAAAAAGGACTTTCATCAACAAAATTCAAAGAGGAACCAGTCACAACCACATGCACCGCATGTCATACTGAAGTGTGTATTGAGCTGTTCCAGAAAAAAGTGTGCACGGGGGGATGGAAGTCTTTTTCGGACATTTTTGAAACCCGGACAGCAGTTTTACCCTCTGACAAGCGTTAAATTGTCCCGGACATCACAAGTTTACCGCCGGGCAGGAGCCATTCCATGTTACCCTCGGACAACGTATCCTCCAACCCCTGCAAATTTATTTTTTTCTGGAACATATATGACAAAAAAGTTATTGCACTAGTTCGAAACTTCCAGAAATATTGACGCTGTGATTCTATATTTCAAATATTCGGCTCCAAATAAGAAAGAAACAATCTAGGACTCAAAGGCGGTCTCCAATTATCACCGCGCAGCATTCGCCTTTTTTTATTAAAATGACGTAATACCAAACCATCATTGGCTTAGGTATAAATGAAGCAATTTGATTGGCTAAATATGGTGTTACAAGTCACGCGACTTCGAAAACAGTAGAGCCGTTGTAGTAGAACCATTTTTTAAAACCATTTTCAACATTTTTAGCGTAGCGCTTTTTTCCCGATTTTCAACCACAAAAAATGTCAGCGCTGCGCTGCGCGTGATGAGTGGAGAACAGTCTTTAGGTCAGCGAAGCGGTGTGACTTTTGGAAGCCAACTTAAGCGGCACACAAACACCCAAAAACCACAATTTTATACACCAGTAGGCTTCTTCCCAGAACGCAATCTCAGATAAAATCTATTCTTCTCTCATTATATACCACCAGGGTGCCACTATGACCGAGTACAAGAAGGGCTGTTGTACATACGCATGTACCTGCTTGACATGTCTGATATGTCCGTTTGGATGTTGTATAATCCCTTACATGATGGACGACTTCAGAGACGTGGTTCACACTTGCCGATCCTGTAACAATGTCATTGCTATATATAAGCGATGAGAGGTTGGTTGGAAAGGACCAAGAAAATACCTTAAAGGGAGAAATGGGTTAAAATTTCTTCACAAAATTATGTTTTATTTGTATATACAATAAAGAGAAGGTTCAAAATAATGAAATATCGATTTGTAACAGTTTTGTTCGTCAACGAACCTAAATGAGCTTTTCATACCTCAAATCAGTCCCTGCTCAAATTCAGCCTTTCCAAAAATGAGACTTGTTATCAATAACAAAAACATCTACCTGACTATGAATTCAAATTTGAAAACGAGGCTACCGATGAAATACACAAAAATATTTCATAACAAAAGATTAGACGGTGTCGGTGGAAATCTGAAATTTTTCCGAAACTAAAAAGTCCATATCTGAAATTATCCCCTACTTTAGAATCCCCGCCCTGTTTGAAAATGCTCCGACTAAAACCAAAACCAGCCTTCCTTGGCTTCGGCCTACTCAGGACAGGAAATTTTAAAGACTTTAGAATTGAATTCATGATACGCGTCAGTTAACATTACGTCATTTATCCTAACGGAAACAGCCGAAAAATCCGGAGTTTTCCCTCTAATTTTGCAAATAATCCAGAATTTGCCCTCTATTTTGGGTGTTTCCGTTAGTGTTAGGAAAATGACGCAATCACATTACATGAATATGACCCAAAAATAGTCTACATATACAAAATGCTTCTCATTTTTCGTTTTGTGAAACTTTTTTTTTTAACCCCACTCTTTTTCCCAACCCCTTCTTTTTTACCTATAAACCTTCAATGCAATTTTCGGAAGGCTCAATCCTTTCCTTTTTAACTGAATTATTAGGCTTTGTTGGTGCAAAAGCCTTCTTAACTAATAATCTAAAGGAAAGTTCATTGCCGTATAGTGACTCTTCTTCCCATTCGCAATATTTATTTGTTGAGGAAGGGTTTGACGAGGTTTCAGGTTTTGCATATTACTTTTCTCTTCTGTACTCCTATTTCAGTCTCGGTCTACCATCACATTAAACAAAAAACTACCAACCAATTGCATGATTTAAAAAACCTCTTTCCGTTTTAAGCATATTAAAATTTCAAGACCAAGTATCTCTCTAAAATAATAGCGAGGTTACGCAAGGGGCTATTTAGGACGTGAAATGTACGACTTGAACCTGTACATAACCCGACCCAGCAAAATTTTGTTGCGTATAATCCTCAATAGGTTATATACAGGTTCAAGTCGTACATTTCACGTCCTTAATAGCCCCTTGCGTAACCTCGCTAATATCTGCCAAATTCCTCAAACTTAAGCCCGCCAATCAGTATAAACAAGATAAGAAGATATGTTTGTTTGTTGCTGAGAATATGGGTTGCGTAAGAATGGATGAGTTGAGGTCTCAGTTAAGCTTTATCACGTCATTTTTCTCGAAAGTTAATAACTCGAAAATTTTTCTCGAAAGTGAATAATTTGAATTAAAAAAAGTGCAAAAAGCACAAAGCTAAGTTTTTTTCGAACTCGAATATTCTGGACCTCGGATTGGTTTATTAAAAAGGAAAACATGAACATTCAAACCTCCTCATCATTCAATTCCGAAGAGGTCTTTAGCGTTCCTGGTAGTGGCTTCAATAACTTCTTGGTTAGAGATTCCTTTGATTCGACCAATCTCTTGACACGATATCAATAAATTTGACGGCACATTTCGAACCTATTATTAAAGTTAATTATTATTCATTATAAGGTGACGGGAGTTAAGTATAGGAGGAAGGAAATAACGAAGTGTTCTTATTGAAGGAACAGCCCTATTATTGTGGCCTATAGCTCAATCTTATGTGTTCGCCAAGCTAGATAACTTGACTACCCAATTCTCCTCACATGGTAATTTGTTGACCCGAAGATACATTCACTTGCCAAGCGAATCACTGTAAGTGGAAATCGAACCCTTGGTCTCCCGTGCGGAAATCTAGACCAATGACCACTACACTACGGCACCTAAAAGAAAGGAGTGTGGTTATTCAAAATAAGGCTTAAAATATTTTTTTCTCCGCCTTTACTTTTATCTCTGATTCGTTGAAAACCTTGTTGTCAACAAGTTAACAAAATTAAGAAATTATATTAAAAACTTTGGAATTTTTCTATTTGATTGACCTTAGAACAATTCCCAATTTCCTTATGCCTTGTCGACGACGATATATTGAAATGAGAAAGACATTAAAAATCAACTTTAAACCGAGATATTGACTAGAAGTTTAATTGATGAGATGATAAGGTTTTTCCAACTGGTAGTTACGAATAAATGGTTAGCTAAGTCGGTAGAGCGCTCGCTTCACAATAGAAAGATTGTAGGTTCGATCTCGGTCATCATCGTCCATCGTCCACTCAACAAATGAGTAGCACAAAATAGGTAAACTGAACTGTGGGTTAAGTCACTGGGAGCTGACGGCAAGTGTGGCGGTCCACTTCATTCTAAATCCACCCAGTAGTCTAGCGCTAGCGAAAGAGGGACTCCTCCGCTGTATGACCGCTACCGATACTAGACCTCCCTGATTAATTTAATTACTTACTTATGAATAAATGTTTCAATTTTCTTACCATTTTTTCGGGACCCAAAGCAGGGGCGTCCGTCTCAAGAAGTAAATTGGATAAAGGGATCTTGGAAACCAATTTCTGTTTCTAAAAAGGATAACGGAAAATTTTCAAATAATTCACAACGAAACAAAAATGTCTACGCGTACGGGTGATTGCTCTGCGTCCCTGTCCTGTACCAAACCCGCATTTTTATATTAAAAAAATGTTACCCTTAAAGTCGGTTCCCACTCATCGTCGCGACGCACTCGACGTTTTTCAAATAAAATCACGTAGTACTAGACCATCATTGGCTTAGAAATAAATGAAGCCATTCGATTGGTTAAATATGACGTTACAAAGTCGCACAACTTCGAAAAAAGTAGAACATCAAAAGTAGAACGGATGACACAATCTTTTTAAAGGAATTTTCAACAAAAAATAAGCCCGGCCTTTAAACTCTACTATCGTCAGCATTATTAAAAGTAGGGTTTTACTGTGTTCCAGGCCATTCGTTTTTATGTACTGCGATAAATTTGCCAATCATGGAAGTTTAAAAAAATTCAGATCAAAGTACACTTAAAGAATTGAAAATATTTAAGAAATAAAAACTTCTAGGAAAAATCCGTTATTAATTCCTAACCTCCTCAGGAAGTGCAAGAAGCTTGGGTAGTGAAATGTTTTCCAAAAATTTAAAATATTTCAATAAAATGAAACTGTTATAATAAGTGATTTTTTTGCTGAATATCTAGCAGAGTTATACCGAGGAAGTATTGACATCAAGAAAATCTTTACACCCCCATTCGCCCATATTACCCGATGGGACCCACTGAAGAAATAAGTCCAAGAAACCGTCCCGGAGGAAAGTTAGCATATAAATTAGTTCTCGCCATCAAAAATAGTTCCAGCGGGTCAGTGAGACCCCTCCTGGGTGTGTCTACAACCTCTTTAATTCTCAATAGTGAGATATATCTACCTTGCTAGCCACATTATCCTGTATGAAAGGAAGGTTAAGTACCGGAGATAATCACGATGACGGTTGTGTCTTTCTGTACACATGAAAGTACGGGTAGCAAGGTGGATACAACCTGTAAATAAATATCTTCTTTGTTCTAGAACGAAGAACATCACAACTTTTCGTTCCAGACCTGTTTTAAAGAAATGCAGATACATATTTGCTGCAGGTTGCGGGTCAAAACTGTTCGTCGTCGTGATTTTTATACTCAACCTCGCTAGTGTCTAACGAATTTCAACAGAAAGAGTTAGGAAAGGATTATAGTCGTGAGTTGGGGAGTTGGTAGTTGCGAGTTGGGTAGTTGTAAAATTGCCGACTGCC
>JAUJPO010078162.1:0-10955 GCA_032270745.1 Tiaropsis multicirrata
TTTATAGGTTTCTTTTGTTTGTAGTGGAGATCGCACGATATTTAAAAACAAAAAATATGTGTATTTTCCTCCACTGTCTGGGGTAGAATTACGTGCAAAAAGAAATTATATACCCCAGACTTTTTTCCAAGGCGTTTTCAGATGTCCGGGATATGATATGAAACAAACTGCGAGATCGGATAAGCTAGCACGCGATCGGTTAGGTTGGAGGAATGCCTGCACAGGACGTCCAAGGTGTAAGTCTCAAAAAATAATAATGAAATCTCCGGATACGGGAAAGAAACGGCCCAGTCATTCATACTGTTTTTCACAAAACAGGTGTTTTACTATTTTTCAAAGATAATCATAATTATAAATTAGTAACAGCTGACATCATATTCAACATTTAAAACTTTCCCTTTGTCTACCACCAACCAGAGTTACTTTCCACAATTTTTTAGACTTATTGTTGATTTATGAATTGACAGTTATGCCAATATTGAATGAACTTTTATAAAAAATAAATAAATTTTAAGCACATAAAATGTTGAATACTTTATCATTCTAAGATTTTGGGGTGGGAAAGTTCCCTTGAGAAATAAAAGTAACTCTGGCTGATGCTATTAGGTAATCAGCAAAATCTGAGTCTTAATGGTACCTTATTTATTACTCCATTCCATTCTATACCATTGATTGACAAAATGACAAATATAGAATTTAAAAATTAGGAAAATTTCCACCATATTTGCTACCATTTTCATAAACAATCACGTTTCTTCCAATCACTTTTGATTTCGAATGTTATGGTTTGTCTCGCTTACTTTTAGCTCGCTTTCGACACAAGCCAATCAAATCCACACACGTGCACCACGTGGTCAAAAAACAACCAATCAAACCAAAACACGATAATTCAAACTTATAAATGCGCAATAATTCAGAGAAATGACAGAAGACAAAATTGTAGTCGTGTGTTATACATTGAAAGTGGAAACGTAGAACTGCGTTTTACAGTCTCTGAATCCACAATGGCATCAAGAAAATTCTGGATATTTGGTTTACTAGCCGTATTATTTTTGTCATGTTAGTATTTTGTTCGCTAGTGATTGCCTGCAGTTCTTTTAGCAAGCACTTTTTTCACTTTGTATGTCGTTGTCAAGTAATTATATTATTTCCACAAAAATGTGTTTTCTTTTTTTAACACCGTGAGTTAGTATAAAGCAAGGGCCTCTCTTTGTAACACATAGTCTAAGCAAATATCAGTATTTTAAGGTTGCCTTTATGTTTAGTAAGGTAATCTGTGTACTTTCAATCTAAATTTTGGCTCTCTTCATTTAAACAGGTTCAGTGAAAGCTGAGGAAAGTGACCCAGAAAGTGAGGCTGAGGTAGAAACCCCGAAAGTTGATGAAGATGTCGGCAAAAGTCGTGATGGTTCAAAGACTGATGATGAAGTTGTTCAAAGAGAGGAAGAAGCCATTAACATTGATGGCTTGAGTGTTGCAGAAATGAAACAAATGAGGGAATCTTCTGAAAAACATCACTTCCAAGCTGAAGTCAGTCGTATGATGAAACTCATCATCAATTCCCTCTACAAAAACAAAGAGGTATGTTTACAAATTTTGATTGGTTTACTGTCCTGTGTTTTTTTATGATATAACCATATCAAATTAATTTTTTTTTAAAATCAGAGATAAACACCAATGCAATTTTGGAAATACATTAGTAGCTTTCGGCACATCGTTATATTTCTTGTTTTAAAAGTTAATTACAGGCAATTAAATTGTTCATTTTTCTTCTCCTTTTTTCATTTTCATTATTAGTTGCACCCAACAGATGTTTAAACAATCATTTAGATAGAAACCCCAATATTTAAAGATATCTAGGAAAGATACCTGTTATATTTGTTTAGCCTAAGTGTCAAATTTCAATAAAAAGTCACACCTAATTAATCTTACAAGAAATATAAATATTATACCTGACAATTCAAGACAAAGATGCTTTGGAGCAACTAGTATTTTACCTAATTTTCTATTAATCCTTATTATAGATCTTCTTGAGAGAATTGATCTCTAACTCTTCTGATGCTTTGGACAAAATCAGATTCTTATCTCTCACTGATACAGATGCTTTGTCTGCTACTGATGAACTCTCAATCAAAGTGAAAGCAGACAAAGACAACCATGTTCTCCACATTACTGATACTGGTATTGGTATGACCAAAGATGATCTTGTCAAACAACTTGGTACTATTGCCAAATCAGGAACCAGTGAATTCTTCTCCAAATTGCAAGATGCTGGTAAGGAACTTATTTTATTGCTTATATTAGTGTAAATCTGTTTCAAAATAATTTGTGCATGGAAAGTTGAGTCTTTCTAACATTGGTGGGTCATTATTGAATGGGAACATGTCTAAGTTAGTATTGTTAGTGTTGCTCATGTATAAATGCTGTGTGACTCTTGTTTGCAAGTTCTATAAAATTTTGATATGTTCACACTACTAGGCGGGAGGGGGCAGAGATTCCAAATCAGGGTGCGCATTTTGATTGGCTCGTGTTCTGTAACGTAAACAAACGTGTGACGTCAAACAGTCTTTTTGTTTATGAATGAGTGCAAGATTTGAATTGTTTGGGAAAGTTACCGGTTGTAATTTGAATTGTTGAGCTGCAACCATACTCTATAATTTTCATGGCGTCTTGTTGGATTGGGTATTCAAAATAAAATGTAGAGTATGGGTCTAATTGTCAAATATTTAGTAAATACCAAGAATGCATAAAAAAGTTTAAAGTGTATGTAAAGTTGAACAAATGTAAACAAACCATATTTCTTAACTGCGTTTTGAACTTGCCAAAATTAGTTCCCTTAAGGTAGAAGCTACACATTGCAACTTTTTATTTCTTTGTGAGTTTGATCACACCAATTTAGAAACTGAAAGTTAGCGCACATGAGTCTTGTAAGAATAAATTTTATTATATAAGTCTTGGCACCACCCGTGTCCTCTATTCTTAAAAACTAATCTTGCTCCGCAATCTTGTTAGTTTTAGCACTTTGCTTTAGTGTAAAGAGGCCTTTAGGAGCTAAACAGTGTTGCCGCCATTTTATTTATCCTGTGAGATCATTAGAGAAAGAGGCGAGAAACACTGGATGTGTGCATGTTTCATTCAAGCATTTGAAGCATCAATTGAAAAAGTTTTACTAATTGGTAACTACATCCATTTTATGAGGATGTAATCTTGTTTAAAGACCAGATGAAAGGAATACCGAATAGTTTGTACAACTTTACATACACATTACCTTGTACATGCATTCAGGGTAATGCTATGAAACATTTTTATTTGCAAATCAGCCAAATAGTGAAGATATTATGATAATACAAAGTACGGTTATGAATTAAAAACAAATTCATTTTATCTAGGAACAACTGATCAAGCCAGTGACTTAATTGGTCAATTTGGTGTTGGTTTCTACTCTGCTTTCTTGGTTGCTGACAAAGTTGTTGTCACATCAAAGAACAATGCTGACAAACAACACATCTGGGAATCAGACTCAGCCGAATTTTCAGTTGTTGAAGATCCACGTGGAGACACTTTGAAACGTGGAACACAAGTCAGTTTGTACTTGAAAGAAGAGGCCCGCGACTTTTTAGAGCCAGACACTTTGGAAAATTTGATCAAAAAATACTCTCAATTTATCAACTTCAATATCTTCTTATGGAAATCCAAGACCGAAGAAGTCGAAGAACCAATTGAAGAAGCTGCTGAGGAAAAGAAAGAGGAAGAAACACCAGAAGAGGTAAAGCACATTCAAAGAGAGAGAGAGTATATTTATTGACAAGACTTTCTTGCTTGCTTTCTTTCTAGAGTGGAAAACCTTGCACAAGTAGTTCTCCTCTCCTATCATGTCTTGTTTGCATACCATTTAAAACAAATGAAATAGTTTATCGATAAATATAAACTCATCCTTTTTAATTCAGAAAAAAGATGAAGATGATGAAGCCAAGGTTGAAGAAGAGAAAGAAGAAGAAAAGCCAAAAACAAAGAAAGTCTCCAAAACAACTTGGGATTGGGAAATCATGAACTCTTCTAAACCAATCTGGACCAAAAAACCAAAGGAAGTCACTGACGATGAATACAATGAGTTCTACAAAGCCATGACAAAGGTATGTATGTTTCAGGTGTTCAAAATACACTATGTTTAGCTTACACAATTCCCTCATTTCCATAAGTCTGGATAATGATGTTAGGGTAGGCTTACGCTTGTTTGGAGCATTTTGTTTGTCTAAGTTTTTATCCAAATCAGTCTAAATTTATCTATTTTCTTTTAACAGGAATCTGACACTCCAATGGCTAAGACCCACTTTGTCGCTGAAGGAGAAGTTACCTTCAAATCTATCCTGTATGTACCAACCAGCTCCCCTAATGATATGTTCCAAGACTATGGAAAACGCAGAGAACAAATCAAACTGTTTGTCAGACGTGTTTTCATCACCGACGATTTCCAAGACATGATGCCAAAATATTTGTCTTTCATCCGTGGTATTGTCGATTCTGATGATTTACCATTGAACGTCTCTCGTGAGCAACTCCAACAACACAAATTGTTGAAGGTCATCAAGAAGAAATTGGTTCGTAAAGCTCTTGACATGATTAAGAAGATCCCAGATGCTGACTACCTTGATAAATTCTGGAAAGAATTTAGTACCAAGTAAGCTATTCCAAGTTAAATATAATCAAATATTGCAAGGGGGCATTCAAAAAGTACGTTTGTCGTCGAAGGGGGGGAGGGGGGTCAGCAAAAAAGCGAACAAAAATGAACGGGGGATGGGGGGCAAGTCGGTCAGTGTACGTTCGCTTTCCAGGAGGGGGGGTACACGCCTCAAGCGTGACTTTTCGTTAAAATGGTTACGAAAATATCCTTTTCTGTCGTTACTGGTCATACTTTTCTTTTGAATTGAAAAGTGACTTTTTTTTAATCTAGCCAAAAGTAATTGTTACACCCAAACAATCCTAATTGTTATAATTGTCGAGCTATGATTAAAGAGCAACGTTTGAAAGTGTGATAATAATTGTAAAAAAAAAGGGGGGGTCAAAAATTTGAGAAAATAAACGAACGTACAAAGGGGGAGGGGGGTACTTGAAAACGAACGCTGACGAACAAGGGGGGAAGGGGGGTCTGAAAATAGGTCAAATCGGACAAACATACTTTTTGAATGCCCCCCAAGCAAACCCCAACAGGCCTGCCACTTGTTGTTGGCCTAAGTTCTGAGGATAAAATTACCCAACAACTTACTCCTACAACGATTTGACTTATATGTTAAAAGAAATATTTAATTGAATTTTTATATTTTTTTCTAGCATCAAACTTGGAATCATGGAAGATCAAGCCAACCGAACCAGACTTTCCAAATTGTTGCGTTTCAAATCATCAAATGATGCTGAAAAACAAACTTCATTGGCTGATTACGTTGAAAGAATGAAAGACAAACAAGAACACATCTACTTCATTGCTGGTTCAAGTCTTGATGAAGTCAAGAGTTCTCCATTCCTTGAACGTCTCTTAAAGAAAGGTAATAAGATAAATTTCTAGAATTTGTACTGTACCAGCCCTAGATTATGAAAGAAATATTCTTATTTCATTGATCAACGAACCTATATTTTTCTGAGAATCTTTTTGACCTACAGAAGAAACTTCATTTGTAACTCTTTCTTTTTTACCCAGGTTATGAAGTTTTGTACTTGACTGAGCCAGTCGATGAATACTGCATGCAAAGCTTGCCTGATTTTGAAGGAAAGAAATTCCAAAATGTTGCCAAAGATGGCCTAAAAATGGGTGATGACAACAAAGAGAAAGCAAAGGTTGAAGAATTAGAAAAAGAATACGAGCCGCTCTTGAAATGGTTGAAAGAAGAAGGTTTGAAAGACTTGATCGAAAAAGCTGCTGTTTCTCAACGTTTGACTGAATCTCCATGCGCTCTGGTTGCCAGCTCTTATGGATGGTCTGGAAACATGGAACGTATTATGAACTCGCAAGCTTACGCTAAAGCTAAAGATCCAACTCAAAAGTAGGTTTTTCAATTTTTGAACTTGATTTTGCTTAATCTTATCAAACTGAAAACACTCCTAGTTTCAGAAGATGTATTATTGGGATGTAAATTCCGTTTATCTTGTAGAACATCAATCTTACGCCATAGGATACATATTTTTGTTTAGTATGAAAATAACAAATGGAAATTTATTTTTTCAGCTTCTACGCCACCCAAAAGAAGACTTTGGAGGTCAATGTTTACCATCCATTGATCAAAGAATTGCACAAGCGTGTTGGAGCTAATAAAGAGGATCAAACTGCAAAAGACCTGGCCCGCGTCATGTTTGAGACAGCCACCCTGCGATCTGGATTCGTCATCAAAGACAGTGCAGATTTTGCTGGCCGCATTGAGAGAATGTTAAGACTTTCAATGGGAGTTGATTTGGACGCTAAAGTTGATTTACCAGAAGAAGAGGAATCTGCTGAAGAAGAAAGCACTGAAGAGGTACATTTTAACACATTGTTTTATCTCAATGAGTTTAAACGCATTTGTCACTAGGACGGCAACTCACTTTGTTTCTAATTTCTTAGTTTTGGTTTTCCCAACCGGACTTCTATTGAGATTCTGTTTTTTAACTAGTTTACTGTTATTTTTTGTCCTCAAAATATGAATGAGTAGTGTTTGATTCAATGATTGTGATCCTAACGTAGACGTATGTAGGTTATAACTTTAAAATAATGTTTATTCTATTTTCTTCATCAGGTAAAAGCTGACGACGAAGAGGAAGACACACCATCAGACGACGCCGCAGAAACTGTCGAAATTCCTGCCGATGCAAAGAAACCTGAGCCGGTTGCGTCAACCGAAGATGCCGCAGAAGGAGAGAATGAAGCGCCTGCAGAAGCTAAAGATGAACTGTAATTGATATAATCAATCTTTAGTCTCTGATGGGTAGATGTATTTTCAACTGGCGACTCGTTCTTAGTGCTGTGAAACAGTCCGAGAGACTTTGTCCCTGTTAATGGATTATGAATTGCGCACCATCTTTGTCTGTTAAATATTAAATAACCAATCCACTTCGTATTTCGGTGAAAAATATAATGATTAACTTATACTGAATGATAAGAAATTATTCTATTGTTCACACAGATAGCGTTAGGCTTTTAAATAAACGCACATTGTTATGATCCCTCTTATGGACGAATCTGTCGGACTGTTTTACTATTTATAACAAATTATAGAAAACTTTTTTACAATTTTAATATTATAATGCCGAGTCAATGTCAAAAAAGCAAAAATTTGTACAAAATATTATTTACTTTTTAAACCATCAGGGGAAAGTATTTTTTTTGAAGATGGTATAAATACTTTCCCCGCTTTAATGAAATTTCACGTTCCGTTTTTTTCCGCATTTTTATTCCGCATGAAGTTTGTTAATTTATTTCAATTTATTGTCTGTTTTTGTTTCGTGGTAAAATCACTCTTCATTATGTATGAACATGCTATTAAAAGAAATTTGTACAATAGATTATTAGGCATGTCGCTCGAGAGAAAGTGGGAAAGAAAAGAAAACTAAATTTCAAAGTGCTAAATTGTTATTTCTTCTTCTGATCCTTTAAGGGTTGCCACGTCTGCCGAAAATGTCTGGTAAAAGTCTGGATTTAGCATACCTGTCTGGAAAAATTCTGGAATCAGAAATATCAGTCTAGAATTGAGTTATTGTTCTTAGTTTTCGAACAAATCTCAGCCTGAATTTTCTTATAGGTGTGAGGCACGACCCCTCACTTATCTCACAAGCAATAATCAGGGTGGCCACTACCTTAAAGGTACTAATTTTCGCGCATCAAGAAAATGTCTTTTTCGCGCACAAAGGCCTCCTATATATTTTTTCTAGGCATACAAATAAAAATGAGAAAATTTTAAAAGGTAAATACCACTTTCTTTTAAAATATGGTATTAATTTTTGCCCTCTCCCTGACTGCACATAATTTCGCGCATTTTTGGGCCTCTGCGCGAAATTGCGCCTGGAATTGGTTTCAGTCCTGGAGAATAAGAAAATTCTTTGAATTTTTCAAGATGAATCGACTGTAACTTTATTATGAATAGGCCAGTTTTAGCCAATCTGAAGAGGGTGAAATCTCAAAATTCTCTCGTCGGACCCGACCATGGTGGTCGTTAGTTTTGACAAAATAGGAAACATGTGCAAAGTAGAATATTTTGAAATATTGGGAACTTTCTTTCAAACGTCCTGGAATTGGACTTCTTTTTTTATGAGTGGCCACCTTGAATGGTTCTTTGAAAAATGAGATATTTTATCTTTTACAAACTCTTAAACAAAGTACCCTAAAATGGCACTTTCTTTCTCCGTTGCCCAACCATGGGGCATACCACAACCAACGTCTAATGATTTTAATTCCTTGGTTTTAAGTTCAACTCTAATTTATGTACCACTGTGATTTACGTTTTAGTATAAAATCTTTATAGAGATTTTTAAAGATCTTTCATGTATTTTGCCTTGATAGAAACATCGATTTGAGTCTGGAAAATATTGGGGTTTTTTCACATAATGTCTGAAAAAAATAGACCATTTTAAGCTAAAAAGTCTGGAAAAAACTAAAATTTTAGGATAAAAGTCTGTAATATTCTGAAAAATGTCTAGCCGGGAAACCCTGCTTCAACGAATCGATAGCTTTTAATATTTTTACCCCAAATAAAAATCCTTCTAATGATTTTTCATCAGACAGCAAAATATCGTCTTTTAAATAACTTTTAACCATTTAACTTGAGAAATCGAAACTTCATCATCTCAAACTTTAGGAATGTTAATCTCATCAAAAGGCCTAAAAGTAGGCTGTTTCTCATTCTCTTATTATTACGTCCAACAGTTCTGCTAGCCTAAACGCAGATGCTCTTTTCCAAAATAATCCAGGCTACCAGACACTTTCGATTGCTCTAAAGAAGTTAAAATATCATACTGATACCTTCGAAATTGGTATTTTACATATTGTATTTTACAAAATTTGGCAGGGGCAAAAAAGATTAAATTTGGCAGGAATTTAAATCGGTGTATGCATGGCGAAAAAAATTACTTTTGGCTGATTCTGGACGAAACTGCTAAATCCACCAACATTTGTTGCCCTAGGTTAGCTTGGCGTATCAACAGTCTTTCGGAAAAAAAACAATTTCCAAATTAATCAAGCTAATCTTTTTAGAAGGTGAGATCTGCTCCTTCTTATACCTTTAACTTAAGCCTTTGTCAGATACCCGACACTATTATCAACTTGAAATCTTCATTTTTGGCAGATTTTCGGAAAATCGGACAAAATTTTCGTCACCTCCAAAAAATTTAGGCCAACGAAAAATTTGCTCCAAATCTAAACATTTTGTATTAAAAACGGAAAAAATGAAAGTTGGTGACAAATTTCAACTTCTTGAATAGTATAAAAAAATTCTATACACTTTTAATTGGTGCATTGAAAGATAACACCGTTATTTTAATAAAAAATGAGACGAACTTGCAAAGATAAGCACAAAATTCCTTATTTCTAACCTTTTACCTATCATATATAAAAAGCAGCCGAAAACAGCCGCTACTTTAGACATAAAGATATTTGTGAGAGAAATTCACAAAGATTTTGCTTGGAAAAGTATATCCATTTAAAGTACAAAATTCTCGGACCTTTGATACATTTTATTGACATTCAAATAAGCAGCTTTCTTAATATTATGTAGGTTTCAATCCACGAAACATCTCGAACATCTCACATTTTTAGTTCTTATAATTTATTTTTTGACTGATTTTGCTACCAATCATTGCTAATCAAAGAAAGCCGATTTGAATAAAATTTGTACTTTTGTCCGGCATTCTTTTGTCCGATAAGGTAGTATATAGCAGGGTCAACATAGTTACATGCAAAAAAATAACTGATGGCCAGAGATCAATTCATAGTTCCAAAAGTCAACAATCTAATTATTAGACATCTTCTGTCAAAATCAAAGAATAAGATCCAATAAACCCAAGGGTAAATCACCCGAAAAAATATCTTACACTTTTGCAAAAAAAAGTAAAAAAGTCTAAAATTTCATGATTTCTCCCTCGCAATAAATTACATCACATGATATATTTTGATGCAAGATAATAATGACCATAATATTTTTTATTTCTTAGAATTTATACAAAGCTAATTAACTGAATGTAGTGCAAATTATGTACAAAAATAATCGACAATAAAACAAAATCCCTACTTAATACAAAAGACGTATATTCTACAAAATCTATGACTTTTTTAACCTATACAAGGACCAACTAAATTTCATCTCATCATATAATGTGGAACAAGATACATTTTGCGAGACCAAAATTCGCGAAATATTTTGAAAAAAAAATCTTTGATTCATTACTCTTTTGAGCTAAATGTAGTAAGGGAGGGGGGAAAGATTTTTCAAAAGCAGTCTGTTCCTAAAAATGCCAAGAAGGTGAAAACAAAAGGTTTTATCTTGACAGAGCCTTGTCAGAGCCCTTAACTTAAGTGTATAAATTTTTGCGGGAACTAAATTTTGCGGTTTTTGCAGTTTCAATTGTTTAATAACAATACAATAAAAAGCCCAGCATTAAAACAATAAATAAATTCCCGCAAATGTGTTTTTTCCTCCTTCTTATTCGAGCCCCCTACAATTACGCACAAAAGAGTACAGTGTTGTTAAAAAAAAGTAATACCTTAAAAGTTCAAAATCAAAGTCACATAAAAAATAATTAAACCACTCACTGAAACATTATTTTCATACGTTCTACCATGGAGGTAAGAAAAACACATGGAGACTCAACTCATACTATTCGATTGTATCTAATCCTCGATAGCAAATTGCTGCTTGGTTGCTTTGGGAAAAAGCAATTACTCAGACATACACCCATGAGAATATCAATTTTGATGAGAATTTTAACTACTTGAATAAAAG
>JAUJPO010078173.1:0-10953 GCA_032270745.1 Tiaropsis multicirrata
TTTATCCAATCGAATCATAATACATTCGAATAACAAAAAGAAAAAAGTCTCTATATGTTTTGTGGTGTGCGGTGCTGTGTGATTTAGTAGAAACCATAGAAAGAAAGAAATTATAATTTAGTGAAATTGTTTAAAATTGATCCTGAATGCGACTCAAATTCAAAGATTTTAAAATTAGGACCCACGCAAAAAATTAGGACCCACGCAAAAAAATTAGGACCCACGCAAAAAAATTGGGACCCACGCAAAAAAATTAGGACCCACGCAAAAAAATTAGGACCCACGCAAAAAATTAAGACCCACGCAAAAATTAGGACCCACGCAAATTTTTTTTGGACCCACTCACCCACACACCCACGCATATTTTCAACCCACGCACCCACTCACCCACACAACCCACGCACCCACACAACCCACGCAATTTAGCAGACTCGATTGTGTGTTTTAAAATAAATCGTACGTATAGAAAATTTTAATTAAAAAAGTCCCCTCTTTGAAAAAATATTTAAATAAAACGAGTTTGTTATGTGAAATTTAACTTTTTTTACTGATTTTTTTCCCACCTTTTGAGATAATGAGATATCACCATGGGATTGTCTGTTGTAAAACAAATCGTACGTATAGAAAATTTTAATTAAAAAAGTCCCCTCTTTGAAAAAATATCTAAATAATTCATAACGAGTGATATGTGCGAAATATTTATGTGATTAAAAAAATGAATTTATATTTTCAAATAATGATTTTCTCTTGGGTATATCTTCTTGAAATCAAATCACGAACAAAACAGTCAGCGGTATTCCGTTGATTTTTGCGATGAAACTAAATAAATTGATATCTTTAATATTTATTTTCAATTACATACCATCAAAGACAAAAGGTAAGATACCAGCTGAATTGGGTAGCTAATAATAACGTCGGACGTTTGACTTTGCCTTGTGGCTGAACAGATTTTGTAACAAACTCATTTATTATTTCAAATGATAGAACCCAGCAACCATATGACGTTTTTTTAATGTTTATCTGACGTCCATAGTATATGTTGTTGTGAAGTTGAAGTGTCGATATTCTGACTTTTCTTAATAAGAGGTTTTGTGTTTAATGGGAAGAAAGTGAAACTTTAAATATTAAAACTAAACTAAAATTTTAAAAAGGTATTGTTTCAAAGAAAAAGTGAAATTACGCAAGAGGTTATTTAAAGACGCTTGATGCATATGTGGCAGCCTGTACATAGATTTTCGTTTACAAGTTCTGCTTAGACGAATTATATACAGGCCGTCACACACGTGTCTAACGTCCGAAATAATCTCTTGTGTAACGGCTCTAATAGTTTAATGATTTTACTTTATAATTTTACTACTATATATATAGGAGAAGTTGCTGTTATCCACCTTTCACCATATGGAGAAGATAAACCTAACTGTGGTGTAGCAATGCAAAAGTGCGAGACCATTGATTACGCTCTTAATCAAACAGACTTAATCAGTAATATTACTTTGTTATTTGAAACATCGCCGACTGAAAGCCTCAACTACATATTAACAAAACCATTTCAAGGGAAGAACGCGAGCACTTGTTTACAATTCGTCAAAGATGAAGAACAAGGGTTAAATCCAACAATCAATGGTAATGCTGAACCATTCATTCAGGAGAGAACAGAAGCCATCGAAATAAATATTCAATCGGTCAATATGAAGCATATCCAACTCGTTGCCATGCGAAACAGCGAGGCAAAAGTAACCATCTTTATCTACAATGCATCAATCACCGTCTACCGTTCCGAATTCATTTTGTTGGAGAACCAAGCTAACGAAGTCATCATAACTTTCCAGAGCTGCCTCCTACAATCCCTCTACTACATAGATGACATCGAATTTTTTGACAACAAATATTGGCAGCACCTTCATATTGACAAGTATAACTTGTTAATCGTCAAAAGCATCGAAACTATGAAGTCAACAATAAGTCGTATCAAAATCATAGAATCAACTATACAAGGTGGAAGCTTTCGAATAAAAAATATTCCCACTTTTTACATGGCACGGTGTCGTATCGAAAGGAACTTTCCAAAATATGATAAGAAATATTATTTCCAAGTGGACTGGCGTTTTATTAATTCCCAAAGCATGAAACAAGTTCCAGTTTTAAAGACCATCAATCTTAACACAATGGCGCAACTATTCCCTGGAAAATCCATTCGCACAAAGCACGATGTTATTTTGAAATTTTATTATCCATTAATAACACTAGATAGTGTCAAAGATTTCACCATAGCACATTGCAATGTAACGCAAACCTTTTTAAAAACCTTTCTCCGTGCTGCGGACTCTACAGGAAGAATGAATGACATCAATGTCAAAGAAAATTTCTTCAACAGAATGTTGTCTTTAACATCATCAAGCAAATTATACATTACAAATATAAAGATGGACGCCATAACAGTTCAAAAGGATATCAAACTATTCGGCAATTTCATCAGATTGGTCCAGTTGTCTGAGTTGTATGTCACCAACTTGCAAATCGCTTACTCGGACATATCTGATAACATCTTTTTCGCGATAGCAAAGCAGTGCAAACTTATCATAAATCATTTCACAATAACCGACACTAAATTCAAAGATGTAATGTTTTCAGCATTGCCATTGAGTACATTGAATTTATCGGACGTACAAATACACAGGGCTTTTTGTCATGGGTACTTTATTGAGTCATTCGAAAGCAGTATCAATATTAAAAACTTAAGGATCGTCAACTCAACTTGGGCGTCTACCATATCATCTACATTTCGCCTTATTGAAACAAAAGCAAAGTTTAGTGAAGTTAATTTTAATGCAAACCTTTACACCTCAGCTATTTTTGAATCGAGGCTGGGCACCCATTTAGAAATGGAAAACACCAATATAACTAATACTAAAGTTCCAGAAAACATTTTTTTAGACGTGAAAGGAAAAATGACAATTATGAATCTACAAATGAAAAACTGTACTTCAAAGTATGCTTTTAATACAACGAAAACTCATTTAACCATATCAAATGTTCACATTGATAAAACGACATTGCATCGCCAGTTTTTATCAGCCAACGGTGGTAAGACTTATATCAACAGATTAAAAGCGACAGACTCGATGCTTTCTGGTCTGATGCATGTTGTTGGGAATAAAGTTCACCCTGTAGTTTTGGTAGCTACTCATCTTATGATAGAAGGTACATCCATTACTAACCATGGATTTTTTATTAGATACGGCGATGCTATAATCCACAATATGAAAACAACAAGCAGTAAAGTGGGAAGCATGATCGATGCAAAAAGATCTGTATTAAAACTTGAAAACACGAGTATCGATCAGATAAAGGTTATGAACGTGTTATTTCTCAGTAAAGCTAGCTTCAACGCATTTGTTTTTACTGATAAGTGCAGAATTTCAATCAAAGGACTTCAAATACTTGGATGTGCTATAGACGAACATGTGTTTTCTGTTGACAATTCCTTTGTATCTCTTGAAGATACACATATGGAAAATAACACGTACAATAATGTATTCAAAATATTATATTCTACAGTTCATTTGACAGATATGAAAACAGTTGGGAACAGAGCCTTTGGACACATAAAGTTCATAAATGCCAAAGCAAGTTCAACGCTACATCTCAAGAGAGTATCTCTGCATTTACCAGTTATATTATACTATGAAAGAGTAGTGGATGTCATCGATACAGAGCTGCATGTCAATAACATCGATATCCAGGTTTACAAATCCCTTTCTGAAAGATTCCAAATGATGAATTGGGTATTCAATAACCAAAAGCAGAGTGATTTAACAAATCTGACATTTCGATGTCCAATTAACTTTAATGCAATGCTAAATAAACCGTCATTGCATGTTTCTATGAGCATTTTTTGCCGAAAATGTAAAGAGAACACCTATCCAATAATTTCTATTGGAAGAGAAATTAACATAACATCAAAAATTGAAAGAAAAAATGGTGCAATTCTTGAAAATCTACGAAATACAATTTTAAAATGTCAAAGCTGCCCTACGGGTGGAGAATGCATGGACGGTTCGATAAAAGCTCGGAATAATTTCTATGGTTTTGTAAACAAACGGAACGAATACGAATTTATGCTGTGTCCTAGGGATTATTGTTGCAATTCAGAAACATCGCCTTGCCATTCACCGACAACTTGCAATTCCAACAGAAGTGACCCATTATGTGGACAGTGTGAGAAAGATCACTTCGTCAATCTCAACAAGAAATGTGTTCACAACTCAAAATGCTCATTGCACAGTAGGTACCTATTTTGGACATTCTTTTTATCAATAGCAATAGCCCTTGCACTTATAATGACATTCGCGAATGATATCAAGCATCTGACGATCACCCTCATGAACAGCTTTAAAAGAGGATGCTGTTGTATTTTTCGTAATAGGAAGGAGACGGTTACAATTCGCAAAGAAAGCAATAGTAATGAAAAACTGATATCGTTATCGGCCATCTTTAACATCATTATGACATTTTACCAATTGAAAGCACTCATCACTGTTAAGGGTTTTGAGGATAACAACAATCTCGTCGTCGATCAACTTTTTAACATCGAATGGATTTCAAGAGGGAAAAAAGGGTTAGAACATCTTTGTCCATTCACTGGAATAACAATCACCAGGCAAGAATTTCTGGTTGGTTTCATCAATCCATTAATTATGGTTCTCACCGTTGCAATTTGTCTTACAGTTTGCAAGCTTTTGCATTACTTAAGATGTTCAACCAAAGACAAAAATTTGTTAAATGGAAGATTTTACGTGGGGTTTTACATCGTTTTGGCTTTTTCGTACAAAAATATATGTCACACTGCCTTTTCCTTCATAAACTGCAAAACAATGAATGACAGACATTTTTTATACATTGATGGAAGTATTGAATGTTACGAAAAATGGCAAATTGCGACATTCATATTTTTGATTTTATGGGCTTTTCCTTTTCCTCTCGCTGTAGGATTCGCTTATTATAGACTGAAAAATGGTGACATTTCACGTTTAAATTTTTTGATGCTTCTGACTTTTCCGTTTGCTACTTTCTTCATGATCATTTGTAAACCACTCACTGAGACACGGCAGGATCGCCGAAAAGCCGATGCGCGATTAATAGAAATCTTCGAATTACCATATAAAGAAAAGTACTTTTGGTGGGAAGCGTGGCGCTTGATGGAGCGTTTCATTGTAACAGGACTGTCAGTATTTCTAACCAATCCTATCTATCGGATCCTGTACATTACGTCTATTTTTACGCTCTTTTCCTATCTACACGGACAATTGAACCCTTACAAACGATCGATGTTTTTATTGAAACGATTAGATGCTATCAGCTGGATGTGCTTGCTTTTACTGTCTTTGTTGAATGAAATGAGAGCTGTTGCTTACATATACAATATTCCTAATGTGGAAAGTATCAACTATGCTTTGAAAGCTGCCAATATTCTGGAGCAAATATTTTCACCCTTGTGGTACTTCATAATTTCACTAGTCATGAGGAAACTTGGGAGATAATTCTATAGGACTCTTTAATATTTTCAATTAATTCTTAACTCTGCATATCCATAAAATTATTATGGTTGCATGGGTCCTGTATTTCAAACGTCGTCACGTAAAGAACTTGAGAACCATTAGAGATTTCCCCTTAAAACGTTGACAATTTAAAGATAGAACAATCCTGAAACAAGCTGAATTTCTATATGCTAAAATGTATATCTTTTTAAATTGCTTACGATGTAAATAGCTGTTGACTAAAACAAAAAAGCTTTATAAAAAATTTAACGGTTGAAAGCCTTGCTTGGCCTCTCGATATTATATATGTGATCTTTTGGAAACCTTCACAGACCATTTTTCTTAAGAATACACAAGGAGGAAAATTATAAGACAAATTTAAAAACTAATTTTTTTTTTTCGGTCACCATAATTATTCACACTGTCCAATTTTAGGAAAGAGGCCAATGTCAAGGATCGTTTCAAAGTAACATGGGACAAATATTTTAAATTTTAGTGTATTCCCTTTTCACGTGACGTTGACATCAAATGAGAAAAGTCATTGACTTAATTGAAATATTTCTTACCATGTGCATAATCATTTGAGGGTCGTAATAAACTGGTTCAAGTGAATAATCAATAATGCTGATACATCCATCCACCATTGTGATTGCTTCAGATCTAAACCAAGGAAGGTACTTTTCATGATTAAGTCTAGAATCATGAATTTAGCATATTGAAATTTAAGGAATGTTATTTTTTTTGGCAGTCTGACAGTTTTTTTAGACTTATTGCTTGGATTTTGTTGGATTACCGCAAAAATTTTCCAAAAGTCCACAAAGCTTTCACAATTTTCTTTTTTTTTCTTCATCATTTCAGATAAAATATCAAAAAACGTCTCAGCAAACAATAAAGTAATAAAATTCTCAAAATCTTACCTTGCCAGCCCGATAATATTTGGCTCAGAATTTCTCAAAGTAGCTTCTTTTAACATTGAACTGAGCTTTACCATCATAGACTCAGCTAATTCTAAGAAGTACAAAATCATAAAAGGTATGGATTTTGATCTCTAAAAACTATTAAAACAGTTGTCTTTTTCAAATATTATTTTTTGTGTAATTTTGTCAACATCAGAAATGTAACATAATATAACGCTTATGATTCCAATAGCCCTGTATAAAACTATACTATTACTATATATACATCTGTGTTACGTTGAAAAAAGCAACCAAATTTTCTTGCAAAAAGAGTGTATTCAACACTTTGGCTTTTAACAGCCTTCTTCAAGAAGTTAGAAATGAAAGATCTTACTTTAGTATAAACACACTGTTATTGTTAATTTGGAAAATGAAAACTCTTGTGACCATTGAGTTGACCCTTTGTTTCTTTGAATAAAGAAATGAAAAAACTCTTACGTAGAATCATTCTGGTTTTTGTTCGGTAAACTCTGACCGTCCCAAGAAGAAGTTGAGCAGAGAGACGCAAAGCATGGGGGTATTTTGGATTTGTGATTGCAGAACTGAAAAATAAGTCAAACGTCCTTATTAAATAATAAACAATGTAGGATCATATTCAAAAGTTGATTAGTTTTATATTATCCAGTATTATCAATTAAACCTAATGTATTGTATAGTCAAAAGTAACCTATCAAATTTCAATGACTTAGGTCAATTTTTAAGCAAGTTTTGGACTGGAACCCAGTCTATCATGCCATATAATTACAAATCAGACATTTACAGACAGCTGGAGCGACATTCTAAGATTCTAGCTTAACTGAAATTTTGGTATGTTTGGGTAGTCTCATAGGATATTCTGGAGAAGGTATCCCTTTGTTAAAATCTTTGTTTAACTACGTTCCAATGTGAAATTTTTTAACTGAATTTAAGTGACTTTTATCTATTATTGAACAGGAAAAAACTGAGATCCCGTCTTGTGCGATTTTATTGGTTTAATTTCTTAACTGTCATTTTGGTGCGGAATTCAAACTGCCAATGTTACCATACTATGTTTTTCTCATGTGAGCTTAGAGAAATAGGTAAAAATTAGTATGGGTCCAGTTTAGAAAAACCTTAAACCTGGTTTATGCAAAATATCCTTACCAAATCTGTACAATGTTGGCCCCCTCACAATCACGTGATGAGATAATTTTCTTGTATTTTTCTGGATCATAGTTAGATGCCAGCCTAAAAAAATAAATAATAATACTAAGCCTATACTAACTGTTCTTGAAGGTAATACTGTAAAATATTATACCATTAGTTTATATATAGATTATCATTCCTTATCAGAGTTTGACTTTAAATTTTATCATACAAAAAGGTTTTGCCCTTCCGTGAATATAATTTATTTTGTTTCCTTTTTCTATGTTTCTGCTTTAAAAGATTACTGATAACACTGCATTGTCCTAATCAAACGTCAACTGACGTCTTTTCCATACCGGTTCTGAATATAAATTTCAATAGAACCTCAAAGAACAATCAGAACACTGCATTGCAATTAATGTTGAGATTGCCCTCTCACTCATGGCTTAATCGGGGACTGTAGAGGGGAGAGGCTACAGCCTACCAGTGGTAGTGGTATTTTTGGGCGGACCTGGAGCTTTAGGGGGTATATACCTACTTTTCCAACTTGTTACCTGGGATCTTAGTAAATTTTCTTTTTTGAATTATTTCTATAGCTAATATATATTAGGCAATCTGCAAATTATGATTCTCAAAAAATTTCCAACCATGGTGGATCCTTCAAATAAATAGAAATGTAAGAAATTCAACAACACATTTTTTTTGAAGAAAATCGAATGTTTCTATTTTTAATTTAATTGTTAATTTATTGGACGATTTCTTTGAACAGATTTTCAATTGATGTTTTGTTTACTGTTAAAAACACTTAGATTAGAGTTTCTTGCATCAGCAATCTCTCAGCTCACATGTGGTTTTCGACCCTTGTGGAATGGCAGGGTTGAACATTGTCTTTGGTCCAAGATGGAGGTTTTTTCTACTGTTTCTATCTTAGCAGGAAGAAAAAAAAACAATGAACTTACCAAATCAAACTGAGTTTTTCCTTTCGGGAAAGCTGTATTCCTTGAGGATAGAACATGTCAAGGCTGACCTCGTCAAACAGGGATGTCTTCTTGGCTAAAAAAAGAAAAAAAACATCTTTAAAATGTGCATGTTTGGAAAACGTTATAAATAAGTAAGATATTTCTTAACATTGTTTCCAATTCAATAGTGATATTATCATTTTTTATTTGTCTTTTTTTAGGTAACTTACCCATTATAACCAGACTACCCCGAATCATTTGATTACAATTCAATATTACTTTAGTATGTTCATTGTTGTATTCTGTTCTACATGCAGGGAATAAAACTAGTTAGCAATTTTATCAGTTTTTGTTAATCAACATGAAAATGCTGTACTGTTGACAATAGTCTGGAAACACATATAATACTTTGTTACAAAAAATACTATCATGTAAAAAAATCAAAAAAGTTACTGAAAGATAATCAGAGTATGGTATTTTTTATATAATCACAAAGGAAAACGACTGTTAACTTTTAAAAACAATTCAAAACTTGCGCCAAGAATTAAAACAATAGGTCATCAGTTTATCAAATCATAACAATAAAAAATTAACCAATCAGAAACTGCAGAAAAAATTGGCATCTTCCTGCTTTCTTAAGTGCTGAGTAAGCTGGACAGAGGGGATACAGGTTTCCTAGCTATGTCGACGAGGGTTTCATTTCATTTTCTCAGGGTAACATTTGTGACCTTCCACAGGACTTGTGGTACAAGTTAATTTGCTGAATCCTTATAAAGATCTCAAAAATCCTTTTAAGGATTGTAGATTGTACATTCTATTAATAGATTTGGTTTCAATGAATAAAACTCTTTGTTTGTCTGTATGACTTGAAATTATTTTGCTTTTGCGTTCCATTTATGCATTACAGTTTGTTTGATGCAAGTTCACTGTTTTTACGTTGAGTTTCCAGATATGTCTTTTCTAGATATAATTTTGTTTGTTTTGCCATGCAATACAAAAATTATGTTGGATAACTTGTTTGGTGGTTTATTTTGGTTAAAATAGCTGTCAAGTTTAAGGTAAGCAGTATATTACTCAGCAGAACTTTAGAATTATGCTTCAGTGCTTGCTTGCGTTTAGCTTTTTGCAGTTAAAATGCCTTCTTGTTAACAAGGCAAAAAAGAACCTTAAAAATAGGATCAATTTATATATACTATATAATGTAATATGATCTTTCTGATCCTTAATGGGATCCTTGTCTGCCATAATAGGATCCTTGTCTGCCATAATAGGATCCTTGTGATCTTTATTTCTGTTTGGATCTGTATTATATCCTTAAATAAGGAATACCGACGTGGTCTTTATAAGGATCAGCAAATATGAGCTTGTGGAAAGTAACATTTTACAGTGTATATATTTACAGAACTTCTAGGATTGAATAAAATTTTACAGATTGAGACATAAATTTTTAATTACCAAACCTTAGAAAGGCCAGTCAGATCAACCTGTTTAAGATTGCATAAAACCTGTTTTCAAAATTCCCAACCAGGTCAAACGGTTCCTAGATCAATAAATGTAAATTTGAACCGCCCCTCAAAACTTGGGAAACCACAGAAAATATGTGCTAAAAAAAAATCAATTACAGAAACTAATCTTAATAGACATGCATGGAAAAAGTTTACTAATCAAGACACAGAGTTTCTGATTACGAAATTTAAAACAAACCAACAGTTTTGAGTAATTCTTTATTTTATAAATATATATATATTGTTTATGCAAACTTTGAAGGCTAAAATGATGTTTTTTCACCCAGCGAATCTTCTGGAATCAGCAAATAATAAGAAAAGTACTTTAACACTTGTGAGATTAAGTGCAAGTTACTTGAGAGCTATTATTGTCTAGATATAACTACCAAGAAATACCAACTTGAAATTTTCAAGAGTAGTAGAAAAATAATACTTTTAAGCCATTCTATCCAGCGTGATTTTCATTTTCTTCTTTTCTTCGTTCTTGATAAAAAACTGGAAAACGTTGTGACACGAAAGAAAAAATGTCCGTACAAAGGAGTTACATGACGTTGGAAGAGTCGTAAAAGTCATAATTACCAAAAATTTCAATTTGCGTGCGTTCCATCTGGGGAATAAATTTGTTTTTAAATCTGACTTGAACTATATAGTCTCAACAACAGTAGTGTATTAGACTAACAACAGTAGTGTATTAGACTATGATATAGTGGCACCACTGAGATTTGTAAGTGTTTGCAACGTAATCAATACGCTTATTGTTTTCGTTTGGACAGTAACGACCCTAGGCATGTCCGGGCTTCAAAATAAAACTCTGTAAAGTGGCCCGAACATTAAGCACGGTTCAGAAGCGGCCTGGGATTTTCGCTCCCCAGAAGCTGGCCCGAGCATGGCC
>JAUJPO010078184.1:0-10953 GCA_032270745.1 Tiaropsis multicirrata
GTACTAACTGCATTTGAAGTTTGAAATGGAACGCTGAAGTATTTTTTACATAGCGGACCGATTACTTTATAATTTTTGTCTTCTCGTAAAAAAACTTCTCGCTTATTCATAACTTTTGTTCTACTTGTAATTACACCATGAAACTTTATAAGCAGCTTCATTTTAATAAGTACTAATAGCATTTGAAGTTTGGAATAGAACGTAGAAGTATTTGTTACACAGCGACACGATAACTTTACATTTTTTGTGTTATCGGAAAACTTTTTTTCGCTGACCCGTAACTTTTCTTATACTTGCATCCAGTTCATGAAACTTTATACTGACCTTCATTTTAAAATGTATTAACTGTATTTAAAGTTTGAAATGGAACGTCAAATTTTTTTTTACTCTGCGGACCGCAAACTTTTTAATTTTTGTCTTGGTGTATACATTGTTTCATGATATTAAACTTTTCTTTTGTTTAGGTTTATTGAAAATGGCTAAAACCAAGAAAACTAAAGAAACACTTAAACAAGTTGAAGCAGAAAAAGAAAAAGTTCTTGCACAATATAAAAAGATTTCCAAAAAATATGAAAAGGTATGCATTTAAAGATTTTTTCAAAGTAATTTTTACTGTGGTTACTGTGCTTATTTTAAAACCTACTTCACAGTTATAAAATTGACATCATTAAAATGTTAATTTTTACAATGTAGAACAATGGAAACAGAAGACATGACTGTTACATGACGAACACTTTACTGACTTAAACATTATGAGACAAGACATTGTTATATGACAAATAACCTACTCAAACATTATAACACAAGACACTGTTACATGACAAACAAAATACTGACACATGGCATATTATTAGAGCTTGCCCCATTTTAGTATTTGTAAGTATTCTTCAAATTTACTTCTATCTTGCTTGTACTAGTTATCATTTTCTCACTGAAAACTGTATCATTTACTGATAAATCTCTTTTCTTTTCTTATAGCTGAAAAAAGAAAAGGCCAAATCAAGGATCAATAAAAAGGTATTTTTATTTAATAGCAAATTTAGTGCATTTGTTATGTTTTATATTTAAGGCTAAAAATGGGATATAATATACCCCAGAGCTTTAGTAGAACATTGTTAAAACGATAAAGGGTTTTCCTTTTTCTATTTTTAGGCTATATTAAATCCCTAATTATGGGTAGTTTAATCACAGGACATTACTAAATATTATTTCTATCCTTGTCAGGTTAAAAGATCACCCAACACAATGAGTGAGACTGATATAGAGAAAGATGTTTCAGATGGCTCAGATTCTTCTGCAGAATCTTTAGCTTCGTCTCAAGAATCTCAAGATCCTTCTTCGGAATCCTTGTCAGAATCATTGACAGAATCAAGTGACAATGATTCTGTCGACTGTGATTTGTTCGACGAAAAACTGAAGCAGGTATGTTTAACAACAATTATTATTGTTATCCTGTGTTTTAATTTAAACTTCGTATATAGCTCTAATTATGAATAAATTCTAACCCTAACATTAATAAAATAGAAATAAGGAATAACTTCCTAATCCAAACATCGATTGAGCAGTGAAACAGTGTTCATTCCCTCACCCTAACTGTCTTCAATCTAGTGGTTACATACTAGACTAAGATTATTGTGATAATGTAATTATTCTGTTTCTTCCAGGAGAAAGCACGTCGCAAAGATGCAAAGAACTCAAACAAGAAGTCATCCCACACTCCGAAGGAAAAGGTAAGGGAGTAGATGAAAAACTAGATTTTAGTCATATTATCAACATGAGGTTTAGCCTGACATCCCTTTGAAAATTATGTTTCAAAAAAAAGTTACATGAGTTACATTGTTATTTACACATTTCTGTTAGTGGATTTTTATAAGGAAATTTTTATCATGGAAATTCTTTGAGTTGAATCATTTCACTAAAATTCTCTTTTTCATTTGTCCTTACAGCTTCTTACCCAAGACGAATTGTCCAAATATCTGCTTCCATCGGCGAGATTTTTCCCGAAAACGGATGAGACTTCATGGAGATCCCACATGAGACGAAAATTGGACACAAATGAGATGAAAGTTCTAGAGAAGACTGTGTCCAGCATCGGAGAACGCATATCACAACGTCTGATCGAGGAGTGAGTGTTTACTTTTCAGCAACCGAAATTTTCAAAACATTTATCAACTGATTTGCTGCTATTCGAATGAGAACAAAATGATAACACTGGTTCTCTACTTGAAAGATAATTTAGCATTTATTCATCATTACCCTTTTTAATGACATGCTGTCAACCTGATAATGAAAACATGCTTATTAAAATAACTTTTTATCACCATTTTAGATATGGCACTGAAACTCCTGTGATACCATACAGAGAAAATTCAAAACAAAGGTATAAACTTTTTTGACATTTTGGAATCATTTTTAAAGAATAGGGTTTTAATTTCATTTATTAAGGCAAACATTCAGCCTGTAATATGCAAAAAAACCCTAAATGTTTGTTTACATACCTACTCTGGTTTTGTCAAAATACCACATATGAAACAGATTTGTAATATCACAAGTATTTTCGGGATATAATATAATCTAAAACCTCTAAAAAATTTTCAACGTCTTTTTTTTCAGATGGGGTATTTACTGCCCTGTGAGAGCGTGCACAAAGGACACACACTCAAGAGATATATGGTCTCACTTAGTAAAGAAACACAAAGGATATACGAAGGTAATTAAAATTTTTTTTTTCATTATCTATCAAACCATTGCTCTTTTGTACTTATTAGACCCCCATACAATTAAGCACAGAAGAGTATATTCTTAGTGTCGATCCTAATGGTCAAGGTGTGTCAAGACTAGAGCTGGTACAGGTAGAAAAAATACATAAGCAGAGAACTAGAAAACTAGAAACAAGTTTGACTCGAAAATCTTTCTTCACAATGCTACGAATATCTGGAATGATTTGCCTGTTCATCTTTGCTCAATTAGAGAGTTAACCTCTTTTAGAGTGCCCCTCAATTAGAGATTTAACTTCTTTTAGAGTGCCCCTCAATTAGAGAGTTAACTTCTTTTAGAGTGCCCCTCAATTAGAGAGTTAACTTATTTTAGAGTGCCCCTTAATTAGAGAGTTAACTTCTTTTAGAGTGCCCCTCAATTAGAGAGTTAACTTCTTTTAGAGTCCCCTTCAATTAGAGAGTTAACCTCTTTTAGAGTGCCCCTCAATTAGAGAGTTAACTTCTTTTAGAGTGCCCCTCAATTAGAGAGTTAACTTCTTTTAGAGTGCCTCTCAATTAGAGAGTTGACTTCTTTTAGAGTGCCCCTTAATTAGAGAGTTAACTTCTTTTAGAGTGCCCCTCAATTAGAGAGTTAACTTCTTTTAAAGGATTTTTTGTTACTTTCAAAGCTCGTCCTGTCTTTTGTCCTGTCTTTTGTTCCTGTTCCAGTTCCGTTCATATTGGCCCCTTCTTGTAAACAATTCCTCAGCTGCATAACGGCTGTTGAATTATTCGAAGCCAGCCACTTACAATATATGAAGTTATCATTCTTATTATTTGTAGGAATCCGCAAAGCTGTATCAATCAAAGGTAGAGCAAAACTTCAAACACGTAACATTGCTTATCAAGAAAAACACCACTGCTCCTGATGTATGCCCCATCTGTAACATGGCTAAAGGGGACATCACACAACACCTCAAATTTTTTCACAAGTTGGATCCAGTGAAATTGCTTGATGTCCGTGATGAATCAAGAGGCTTACGAACAGGTTATTTTCCTCTTCGTTGTTATTAAAGCTGTGTTTGAAGTCTTATCAGAAATGTTTTTTATTAAGACGTGATAATCCCAAGAGGGAGGATTAAATCAAGTTAAGACTCTGATATGAAATGCTGTGAGGTTTTCAAGCTACGAGGTGTCATATTCTCTATAAATAGTATGCAAGGCAAGAAAATGTGATGGGAAGAAAGAGTAACGCATTTCTGTATTCCTGTTTTCAGCTCCTCAGTTCATTGATGTGACCAAAGCCAACAGCAGCAGCAGCAGTTCCGGCAGCTCCAGCAGCTATAACTTTATACCGGTAAAAGCTAACCAATTCAAAAAAGAAGAAAATTTCCGACACACGTATGATTTTAACTCCAGCACGTGTGCAACGGTTAGTTTCTTTATTTGAGATGATTCTCTTTATTTACTTTGATGAAATTATGAATGTCTGAATCTAACAAGAGAGTTTTTTACGTGGGAACAAGGTAATCAATCTTTGCAAATAGATCTAACATGAATTTTATTCGTGTTCCGCATTTATGTTTTGTTACAGCAAGTTAACCTTGAGATTGTAGGACAATATGAAGCCAAGATTTCTACGAAGTGCTATATTTACCAAACTGTTATTCTCTTTGTTCAGGACATTTTGAGTGACTTCAACGTATGGCTACGAACGTGCAACGGCAAATCCAAGGCAACAGCCCAAGCTATTCATAACTCTGTAGAGTTTATTTGGAAGACAATCGATCCAAATATGTCAACAGTTAAGAAGATCCCACTCTTTGACGTAGATAAACTAGAAGACGATTTCTTTAATCCGAAATTAGCGATTGCAGTTGTAAGTCAGCATTTTTAATTTGATCTCCTTTGACTGGAGCTCTCAATCTTGCTAATTTAGAAATTCGGGATATACAGTAATCGAAAAATAACTCATCTTAACTTGTAGTAATACCTCTAGTATGGCCCTCTTAATCTTAAAGATTTATAAATTCGGGATATACTGTAATCGAATGATGATTCATCTCAACTTCTTGTAAGACCTCTGTTTGCACCAAGGGCACGCCAAGTTGTATGAGTAGATATATTGAAATTAAATGAAAAGCTGTCCACTGAATTTTCTTTTAATTTCTTTCTTTTTATCAGGCCCAATCCAAGAAACCCAAACATTTACAAAGTCCACACCTGACAGCAAATACCTTGTCAAGCAAACTGGACAGTTTAATCTCACTGTGTTCGTACAGCAAATTAAAACATGTACACATTGGCATGTTATCTTATGACAGGGAGCTCCTTCTTCTCAAAATCCAAGAGTTCAAAAACCGACTTAAGAAACCAGTTCGTCAAAGGTAATACGCCGTTCTTTTATAATCCAGATACCTTCTGGTTCTTCAACATCTTCTTCTCTTCTCCTTGAAATCTTGGAAAAAAGGCTTGTTCTAGTAACAAAGCAGCTCATCTTTTCTGGCCCATTTTTACAATTTGTTTAATGCTCAATCGAACCTTTGTTTAGATTCCAAATGATGAAGTCGTGGAAGCACTCAACCCTGATAACGCCAAAAGACTTACACGAGTGGGGACGGTCAAGCCACATCCAAAACATAATTCAATTTCTCTCAAAGATATCGTACTCTTCTAATCCGGAGTTCGAGAAATTGACAATTGCGCAAGTAAGGTTTTCTCATTGAACAGTGTTTTTTACCTTTTATAAGAATATCAGGGTGAAAATTAGCCAAATCGTAAGAACGCCCTAAGAATACCCTCCACGGTGAGTTTCATAGATTTTGATAAGAATGTCGTTTTCTACTTGGTAACAAAAATAACTGGGTTTTTCGTTTGACTTAAATTACCTTTTGTCATTTAGTGCTTCTATTTGCTTTTTCGAGAAGCCATTTTTAAGTATTTTTATCTATATTTCTTCAGGCCTGTGATATTCGCAATTACTTGATGATAAGTGTAACAATTATAAATGGTGCGCGAGCTTCCAATTTGTTCAACATTACAATCGAAGACATCACCAAAGCTATGCCCACAACACCCGATGATGGTTTTTGTGGGTTCGAGTTCTCATCTACCAAATACAAGACTTGTCTAATCTACGGCGATAAAGTTATGTGGGTAAATGCAGAACTTTATGACTTTATAAACGGTTATATTGAATTTGTAAGGCCTATGATAGCTGCAGAAGACTCCAAACTTCTATTCACGACCTCGTCGAAAAAACCAAAAGTGCAAGAAGACGGAGAAGATGAAAAGGATCCCGGTCAAATGGAACACGCGATGATCTCGTCTGCATTCTCCAGATCCTTCCAAAAGGCCGGAGTATTTGGAACAAACGACAACAGCAGGGTTTCACCATCGCGACTTCGCTGCGCAGCGTGCACCGAACTGGTCGGCGTAGATGGGGAGAACAGCGACAACGTGGCGCTCCACTTCATGAAACATAGGTAGGTCTAGATTCAATTTCTGTTTGCTGTACTTGTCTCTTTCTGTTTTTTTATCAACCATCTCTGTCCGAGAGAATATGTGTGATTTGGCAGGATTAGATTTTTTAATCGGTTTGTCATACGTTTAACTTTTGCTTTCACAGACCCTCTACGTCGAGGAAATACTACACGGCGTACTGGGAAAACAGAGAAGCCCTACGAATTTCAATGAAATGTTACTCGAAATTCACCCCAAACGAGAAAACGGAGAGAATTGTCGCTGAGAGGGAAGCAATGCTTGCAAAACAAAAGCTGCCTACCCGGACGGAGATGCAAAATTGGTTCAACAAAATGGCTAACATTATTCAACGTTCAACCGGCGAAAAGGTGACTGATGAGCGTCTTGTGCAATGTTTTGCTGACCTTGACGACGACGACGTTCACTGTGAGTTTATGTTGAAAACTATTCAATTAATTAATACGAATTTACATGAACTCTTTGTGCTTGCCTGAATTACAATTCGGGATATGGTACAGTCCAAGACAGATCCATTTAGGCATTCATTGCAGAGTTATTACTAATCGTTAGTGCTGAAGGATTCCTTATACTGGAATTAAATCTTTCTAAAGAAGATCACTGTCACAAGGCAGTAAGGATGTGTTGATATCAATTCCCAATTATCTATTTAATGTGTGATTTATGTTATGTTTTTTTTTCCAAATTTTTAGTTAACAAGTCTTTGGTTGGTCCATCGTGTTCTCAAAGTATATCGAACATTAACGAATCGCTGTTAGAACGAGCTCCAGCTGAAAAAGGACAAGAAACTGGTAAGCTATCTTTTGAATCAAATTATCATTAACATTTGATTATTCATACCAGGCATAGGTGTCAGAGAATCCACCCAAAACGCATATTAATCTATGTCTGACTGGTCTTTCTGAAAAGTCCTGATACAACATAAAAGGCTTTTATTAAACTTATTGATTTTTATTCTTGCTCATTCAGGACCTGCTGATGACGAATCGGCGAATGCTTCAACTTCAACTCCAGCTAAAAGGGCACCAGAACCTGGTAAGGTACCTTTTGTATCGAAATTCTATTAACTTTCAATCACTCATGATGGGCAAGGGGCTGTCTTGAAATGCACTAATTCATAGGCTTTACTTCAAGATTCTGGGTGTTGCCTAACCCTAACCCTTATGTAGCTTTAAGTCATTGTGTAAACTTATTGTCGTGCATTGTATTTACTGAATTATAACTGAATTATAGTTTAGTTGAATTCTTTCCAATTCTTTCTAGAATTGGAAACTGAATTGATTGCTGTTATACCTGCAGATCTGAACAATAGTAAGAATTTGTTATTTATCCACTATTAATCGTAACGACTTCTTGTCCCGTAGCTCGTCCACTGAGCTCATCGCGTCGAATTCGGGATATAGGACCACCCATTTGGATTTATTCGATCTGTTTAGACTTCTTATCCTTTAAAGTTAGGATATAGGACAACTGAGTTTTTGTTAAAATACTTCAAAATTATTTAACAGTTACTTGTTTTCATTGTTTAGGTAATGCCTCTGAGGTTTTTGAATTTGAGAATTCAAACAAAGACTCCGCAAAGACTCAAAACCAAACACTAACCTTTGAAGACTCTATTGAAGGTAAAAAGATTTGTCACTTTCCTTTTAGTGAACATGATAGCCATGATCTTAGGTTTGGGAATACGTATCTGTGTAGCTTCCTTTTCTAGGATTTCGTAAATACTTATTGTCTTAATTTTTTCATTCAGTGACACAACTCCCCGTTCACATCTTACAATCGTGTACAAAGCGGGTTCAACGGATACAGTCCGACGAGATTTTCTCCTTTGTAATGCAACACAAAATTCAAGTTCAAAATCTTGCCACCGGAATGCTTGATTCATTCTGTTACGACATATACAGTAAAAGTCCGCGAAAGTACTTTCGGGAAATTGTATGTAACGTCTTTTTTAAAGTGCTAATATTTTCTGATACAATGTAATACCTAACCCACCTAAGCCAAAGATCTAACAGAGCTTTTGCTCCTAGTCTATATAATAAGTGTTACTCGCTCCTCCCATTTGGGCTATCTTGAATTGCATTTGAGTTCCAGTACCCCTACTCATCGGGAAAATATTTTAAACCTCTTGATCTCAAGCACTGACCCTAACCTTTTAATAGCAGAACCATTGTCTTGTATCCGTTACAATTTTCCTTACATGAGGTTTAACATTAAATTTTTAAGTTCCTTTGAAATGCTTCATTTTTGTTTAATAGACATCCCGTGATGGCACAAAAGTACGAAAGATCATATTGTGTCATGAGCTATCAGATTATTCCTTTTATGGTGAGTTTTCTTTGTGTTCTTTCCAAAGATTTCAGATTTTACACTCTGAATTATAATTCGGGATATAGTACAGTCTACCAAAATTGAGCTTTCTGTCTATCTGTTTCGAAAGCTCAATCGATTTTTGAGATACACTTTGCAAAAACGTTTTAAACTTTTTAGAAAAATCAAAGTTTCTAATAAGAAAGTTGTCGCTTTTAGGATCTCTAATCTCTTACTGCATGATTAGAAAGTTGATGTCAATCTTTAATATTATAATTAATCGAATTCAATTTTGTATAGGTGGCATCTCAGAAGACACTTTAGATCGCCTTGGCGAAGCAATCGAAAAAATCCGTTCAGAGGTAATTACACTCTTTCTTTATAAGTATAACGTTTATAAGCATACTTAGGCTCAAATTTGCCAAAAAAGCATAATACTAAGCATACCTCCAAGCTGAAATACAAAAAATTCTTGCATTTTTTCTAAAACGTTGATCTTTTTAGGGTTACTTTTAAACCTGTTTAAGCTTTCTTAAACCAAAGACACGATTTCTCTTTTTTGCTATTATTTTGATGTAATTGATTTTCATGTAAAATCAATGAAATTAACGTTAATGTTATGGGTCATGTTTTAACGGTTAGGACAAGTTTATTTCTAAATTTCTATATCTTTTTTATTCTTTTTTCCAGATCAAAATCATTGCCACTGACTACGTCAAGCTAAAACTTGATGTGCTATTCCCGGTGATTATAAAGTGGTACCTGTCCACCATCTTTAACTTAACGTTAGAAGAAGTCGAATACTTTCTACGCAACTCCGTAGATTGCCCCTGTCTAGATGATGATAACGGTAACTCTCAATCATTGTTACTTTTTTTCCGACACCTTTGTGTAGCAGCATTTGCACTTGGCTCACCTCTTTAATTTTGATCCAAGGCCGATCTTCAGTAACAACCATCGTTTACGTTTTCTAGCTATTGAGATATATCATTCATATGATATATCTCAATAGCTAGAAAAATTTACTATTTTTTAGTCTTACCCGTATCCTTGGAGCCAAAAGCGAAGAAAAAACGTTCCTCTAATGTGGCGAAGGAATGGCACGTTTGCAACAAAACCAATTTCTTTGATGCTACACAGTTAAGACTACTGTGCTTTGTTCATAAAAAGGTTATTATGGACTCCAGCCTATCAATCGACCGTGATGAATATTCTGAATTGAATAAAAAGTACATAGAAGTGTACAACTTCAAAATGATTGAGCAGATTTCTGTTACTGCAGATCGGCCTTGGATCAAAATTAAAGAAGTGATACGAAACATCAGGACGAAATGTGCTAAAGATTCAGACGGATTCAAAGACTTCATGCTGCAGGGGAAGGCGATGTGGAGGAAAAGCTTCATGGTTGAATGATTACGATGGCCAAAAGACACTTTTGAAACTTAGTTGACTATTTTTTATTATGTAAGCTATAGCTGTGGAAAATATTATAGGAAAAATGAACTTCAAGAAAGAATGATTTATTATTGATAATCAATAATAATAAAAAATCGGAAAGAAGGTATTATATCCCGAACTCTTGGATACATTTAATCCCGAATTTAAGGTTTAAATTCATTCCGCCAACGGCAGCTACTTTATTGAAAAAAGAATGAGACTATCTAGTCTATAGTGAGCAGATATCTAGTCTAGGATCAATAATCAATAGAAAATATTGATAACCAATCAATAGAAAAAATTAAAACGAAGGTACTCTATCCCGATCGAAAAAACTATTGAGGATCCCGAACCCAGGTTTAACCTTTAAACCTGGATAATTTTCGCTGCGAGGTAGCCTCGGGCATTTATCTGGTGTAAGAAAGCTAGTCTAGTGATCAGGACTAGTCTAGGACACTTAAAACCTCGGGATATAAGTAAATTAAATATTAAAAAAAACTTAGAAATTTTTGAAAAAAAATAGGGAGAAATACCATCCTCTCTTAAACCTGAACAAGCTACTGAGGATCCCGAAAAACTTTAGGGATAATTCATAGTCCAAAAAAGTTTTTAAACCTGAAGACTTAGAAAATTTTTTAAAAATAATATTCGGGAATATCGGGATAATACATACCCTCGAGGGTGTTGTTTATCCCAGATTAGGGACACCATGGGACATACACCACCTAAGAGTTTTGCATTCGGGAGACGGTACACCCTGATTCGGCATATAGTATAACTATTCGGGATATGATAGAATTATTTTGAAATTTTCGACACATACCATAGCTAAAATTTTAAAGTTCGGGATACAGCAGTATCCAAAATTTCCGTTTGGGATAATCGATACCCCAGGTTTGGGATATATACCCACTATTTCATTTAGGACCATGACCCTAACCCTAACCCTAACCCTAACCCTAACCCTAACCCTAACCCTAACCCTAACCCTAACCCTAACCCTAACCCT
>JAUJPO010078195.1:0-10952 GCA_032270745.1 Tiaropsis multicirrata
TAGATACGTTCTTTGAGAATGGGGGGTTGAACCAGATCACGTTACGTCCCCGATTCCTTTTTCTTCCATTAAGGGTGACGAGTGTTTACACACGAAACTCAGAGTACTGTAAAAAGTTTGAGTTTTTCTCTCTACTCTCGTTATATATTTGCTTTGGCTCTATATGGAATCAAACACATATCCTTTGATGTATACGTAATATGTAACAAAACGAAAAAATATCACCAGAAGCGAAAATTATGGGATAAGAAAAAATAAACTAATAAATTATTTTCAAAACATAGCTTAGCGTATATTTATTCTTCAACATCTTTTGACAGCCTCCGTGATTACTGTAGAATCAATCCATAACTTATTGATGTTTTTACCCATGTTTTCCTGTTTTTCATACGAAATGTGAAGAAATATTAAATTTTAGGTTTGGGCGGACAAAATTGATAAAAAAATTTGGAGGTGACGAAAATTTTGTCCGACGAAAAAATAAGTCCGGCATTTCTTTGTCTGATAAGGTACAACATTTTGGCATTTCTTTTCTGGATAACTTTATGTGAGAGAAATTTCACAAGATCTATGTATTAATAACAAAATCTTGTATACTATTTCAGTACCTTTCTGTGTGACAAACCACAAGTTTCGTAAATTTGATCATGACACAGCACTTTGTGATGTCGCCACAACTGTTCTTCAAGACATGGGTGTGGCCATCCCAGCTGAAATGACTGGACAAAAATTGTTAGAAGAATGATTTTATATTGAAAATTATAATAGACATTCTTCTATTCTCATTGGAAACCTATGACCCTGTTCACACTGTCTTCGATTATGTTAAAGATTCTGTATCTGTACAAAGCCTTGAACTATTATGTTCCTGAAAGTACAACACATATTTTATTTACAGCATTGTATTATTTTTAATTTATTCTTTCTATACTCTCTCTTTCTCTCTCTCTTCAGTTTGTTTACACCTAATCACATAATCACATAATCACTGAAAATCTGTAAGCGACTTCGCGTTAATAGACCTTGAGGACCAACATAGATTTTTCTTATTTATATGAAGCATTGTGCAAATCTTGTAGTATTGTTATTTTATTATAGTATGAATGGATGGATTTTTTAGCAAAATAAATGGTATTGAAAGTAAATATTTTTAGAATATTCATTTATAATGATTGGGCCTTGTCTTTAATCAATTTCCACTGAAATTCATTTGTTATGCATTTACGTTTGAAACTACATGCTTATTTTTTGGTATATTTATTCAAATATCCTCCTTTTTTATTTTCAGAACAATAAACAATAATACACATAAATCAAAAATAAGAAAAAAACTGATAATAATATTTGGTTTGTGAAGGGAAAATGGTGACAACAATGGAAGAAATAGATGATGTCCATCTTTCATCTGATTCTGAAGATGAGGTTTGTCTTGTCGAGGTTGTGGACCTGCCAAATTGAGACCACTCAAGTTTTCCGTAGTAAAGTCTCTTAAACAAGTTTGGAGAACGAAGCAACAAGACAAAAGTTTGTCTCTTTTATTCAAGCGATCTTAGGAGACTTTGATACTAAAGAACGACGTGGTCTCAAAATTGGAATATGAATTATATGTGTCCATTTGAATGATCTCAGCTCAGTCTGGCAGATTACCCTCAGTTTTACAGATCCCTTGTATCCTATCCATTGCACCCTAGTAACAGTTAATAATAGATAATGTAATGTAATTTTAATACAAATTACATAGTTTAAATCATCCTTTCTTTAGTAGCACAGAATGATATACTTTTGAAAAACGTTTTGAAGCAACTCCTGAAGCTTTTCAGCTTGGAAATACAATGAATACCTCAAGGAAAATGTCTACAAGGTCAATGTCATGAAACCAAGATTAGTACAAACAATTTTAGTTTTTTCTCGCTTGTTTTTAGCATCTGTTATTGTTCTCTTTGTTTAGGTGGTTGATAAAAAGACGAAGAAGAAGCAACATAAAAAGTTGATGAAAGATATCGAAACATTATCCGGGTCCACCAAGAAAAGGTTTGAAGCAATCATTTCTCTCTCAACATTGATGTTTTATTAACTGTCACTCAATTTTTTTGTTCGTTATATTATTATCTGTTGAAGTTATCCTTGCCACGGTATGACGTCACAAATTGGGGAAAACAGAACACTTACTAAAGATTAATTATGTGTAATCAGTAAACAAAATCTTTTAGTGAGTTAAACCATAGCGTTTGTTTTCCCCTCGCAATAATTAAATCTTATTGGTTGAAAAGTATATCACATGACTTTACGTGGCAAAGAATACATAATATATATGCAGTATAGTGACCTTTTTTACTGGAACTTTTAGATCAAAGAAGACAAAAAGAACTGAGCCCACTCAAGAAATATCCGAATACTCATGGACCACCGGCCAAGGTTTAATTTTCGACGCTTTGATCCTAAACTTTTATCAGACTAATTTTCTTTGATACTACACGTTATTTTTACTAAAACATAAGAAGTTAATAAGAACATTCAGGCTGAGATCTGTTCGAAAATTAAGAACGTCTTAAGAACGTACCAAGGCTAAAATTAAAAAAACAATGCATTTTTTGTTATTTGATTTGAGTTCATATAATTAAGAACATGAATAAGAACCCCTGAGGCTGAAAATGATTGAATAAATAAGAACATCCAGTCTCAACCAAAATTTTCATGTTCTAATAAAAAGAAAATGTGTACGTCACAAGGTTCCTGCTTTTGATACACTCGTCTTAAGACAATAGTACCCATTTTAATTATATTTTGTTGCAAGATTATTTCAACTTTTTCTTCCTGTGCCGTGTCTAGATGAAACAAACAAAGTGAATATGAGCGATTTGGTTGGCTGCTTGAAAACTGATACCCAAAAGATTGCTTCAATGAAAAATAAGTTGGTAAGATATTATCTCCAGCCTTCCTAAGACCTTAGAACTGTTACATAGCAAAGCGTATTGGGTTAATTTTATCATCCATGTCATTTTTAACTTGTCGGAAACAAAATCATTGGTAGTTTATTTCGTCGGTAAACTTTTTCGTCATCTAGGGATTCCCAAGTTTAGGGTTTTAATACCGACTTATATTTTCAGTTTCGCCTTTTAATTTTAAAAGACTTTTCATAAGAAAATTAAATAATATAGTTTTTGGGAATAATTATCGTTTCCTTGTGTTTATTATAGAGAACTATGCAGAAAAGTAAACAAGTCTTAGAAAAGCCATTACACAAACCGGAGCAACAAAGGGTAAGGGGTATATTCTTATGATTCTCTACCGATTTGCTGCCATCGTAAACAATAGCTGCCGTCTAAGAAGTACTGTCACTTCTTTCGTTAAATTCAGTTAGGTTGTTTTTTAGTAGAAAGCACACACAATGTTTTGAAGAATCTCCTATTCCTACAGGTTGGCTAGCCAAAATACTGATTCTTCCATCCTAGAGTCTCTACAACTCGAATTATCATAACTCAAATGTCTTCTTTTTATTCGGCCACATTTTCCTGCCCCTTCAACTCCAATAACAATTACTCGAACCTCGAACCTACAACTCAAATGGATTTGATTCCCCTTGAGCGTTCGATTAATAAAATGTCTACTCTCAAGCAATCTCTCCTTTACTCGTACCAAATTTTGATAGTCTTTCAACAAAGAAAATCTCATAAATGTTTGATTCTCTATTACTCGGACCTTTCCACCTTTTCCACAACTGGAACGATTTTCTTTTTCCCTTGAGTGTTAGAGTTAGAGAGAGAGAGTCTACTGTACATATCTATGTATCGTTTCATTTATTTTATTTAGGTTGAGAGGAGGGTTGCCTACGATGAAACTAAGAAAGATATAAGTAAATGGGATGAAACTGTTCGCCAAAATCGTGATGTAAGTAGTGCCTTATTTATAAACTTTTATAACACTGGACAAAGCTGAAAAGACAACTTTTGACGGCAGATGCTTTTTACAGCTTGTGAATTAAAGCAATACAGGAAACCTTCGTTTGTTTTCTGAAATCTAGCCGAAAATTAATATTCTTAATGTATTCTTAATGCTACCAAAAAGATTTATATTAGCTGCTTTGAGGCAATTTCCTTAAGAATTTTCACTCAGAAGGCTTAGCATGTTCATAACATTTTAGTGCTCGAAGCCTTGTGTTTTTGATGGTTTGTTCTTTATAAAAAACTTTGATATCGTGCTTTGGCATAATCGCTAATAGAGACTTTCTTCCGACTCCAAAGGGTAAGTTGGGACATTATATGTCAACAAAAATACACGGGACCATGACCGAGCGACATCAATCTCCTGGGTGTCCGTTAACTCGTGTTAATTCTGTTTTTTTAGGCAGAAACGTTGAATTTTCCACTGCAGTCGTATCAACCTCCAAAGCAGACAATAAGCACAATTTCCACCAATTTCAAAGTAAGTCATCTAAACAGCTACCGGATATTTGGAAATTGCTTATCTAGAGAAAACAAAACCCAAGAGGTTAAGAAAACTTTCAACATATGATAGAATGTTCTTCACGACCTCAGCGTGCGTAGGCTTTGTGATGATCGTTTGTTGATATTTTTCCATTCTATCAAGAATGATTTTCCGGCATAATACATTATTTTCATGTTTTATATTTTTTGTATGATCAACTTTCATGATTGCTTGGATATTCACGTTTAGGCCCAGAACGATTTAGAGCGAGAAATTGCTGAAGTGCTGAAGGGTAGTCAACATCTATTGGAGCGAAAAGATCAAGAACTTACTCAACATGAAGAAGAAGCTCTGAAGAATTTTGATTTACAAGAAGCCCTCGAGAGAAGAAAAGAATTACAAAAAATGAGAGCTCTGCAGTCGTACTACGAAGCGAAATGTCGCAGACAGAAAAAAATAAAAAGCAAAAAGTACGTTTGTTTTTAGACTCTTTAGTTCTTAATTTGAGGAATTTGTTTAATATTTTGTAATGGTATTAAAATATCTTCATTCTTTTTATGAGCGCTATTTCAATTTCTTCAGCCTTCAATTTCTTGCTGTCACTGCCATACGTTTATATGTTTATTTATTTTGAATTTAGATATCATCGAATCTTAAAAAAAGAAAAACAGAAAGCTCTGGACAACGTTGATCTTGAAAAACTTTCCAAAGATGACCCAGAAATGTTTGAGAAACATTTGGAAAAAGCTGAGAAAATGAGAGCTATGGTATGATATTGCAATAGACCTACCTTATGTACGAGAGGAAATTTTCCCCAAAATATTAACCCCTAAATCTTTTTCAGCAAAACTATCAGTCTGCCCACCAGTCTACCACAAAACCCCAACAATCGCCAAGTTAAGCAACGTTGGTGATGATCTGTTATTTGTAGCTCCTTCCGCGTCGATGCAAACGGGTATTTGCATCACGTATAGCGATAACTTCATTTTGTATCGGACTATTGGAATATTCCCTAAATAATTTATTGGCACTAAACGAGGAAACTGTATTTCATGCTTCTAGGCCCTTTAACTCTCTCATACTTTTAACTTTTTGTCATTTTACAAGAATTTATTTCATCCCCTAAATGATTCTTCTCGTTCTTCTTTTTTTCAGGAAAGGGCCAGTTTGCGCCATCGCAATTCTTCTAAATGGGCCAAGAATGTTATTACTAGAGGAAAACAAAATAAAGAGGTAATACATTTTTTTTAAATTTTTTCGACTATGGTCAACATAAATAATAATACAATTTCATAGTTCAAACAATCGAATTCTAGAATAAGCTCAATACTTCATGAATGAAACATCCTTTCAACTTCATTAAAACTGTATTATTGGATCCCAAGATTTTAGAGCGAATTGAGGGACATCCTTGCGTACGACTGTACGTAATACCATTTTTGAATAATAGACAAAAAAAGACTCACTGCCCGATGTATCAGAAGTGGGTTTTATGGGGATACGAGGATTGTGGGTTTGGGAGGCTGGGGGTTATTATATTTTTCTCGTGTCGTGAACGAAAGCGTTAATCGTATTTATTTACTAGGACCAAGAACGGATTCGTGAGCAGCTTCGAATCAGTCGCGAATTGACCAATCACAAGCCAGTATCTGATTCTGAAGAAGAGGAAGTAGAAGAAGGAATGGAAACACAAACTCCTGACCAACAAGAAACCACATTGAAATTGTTGACGGTCCAAAGCACAGAAGGAGGAGGTAGCTCCAACCCATGGCTTTTAGGTGGGAAGTCCAACGAAGGAGGTCAAGACGGTGAAGGTATCATTTTTTGTTGTGTGTTTTTTGTGTTAGATTGGCCTTTGGTTTTGCCTGATACTTCTTTTGCAATGCCTATCTATCTAAAGTGTTGCAAATTTATCCGTGTCCTGGAATTTCAAAATCGTGACCTCATTCGTCTCAGTTTTCAAAGAATTTGGCCCAGTTGTTAAATAAAATTGTCTTTCTGTCTGATAAAATTAAGACTATACTTCGAGTACACATCGCCTTTCTAAAAGTTTTTATCAGTTGTCAGAGAAACGAAGGTGTTCCTGTTTCCTCTTTCCCTGTCGCATTTTTCTTCCGAGTAATCTCCATTTTAGCATCTATCTTTTTTTATACTTTTCAGTTTGCGTAATAGTATTGTAGACTGCTTCTACTTTTGGTCTTCTCGCATCTCACTAATAACGTTGCTTTCTCGCTTTTCATACCATGCTTCACTCGAAAAATCTTCTTGATTTTCTGAATCAAGCCTAGTTTGCCTTCTTTTGTTAATCTTTGTGGACAATGGAAATAGTAAAGTCTTAATGAGGCTATGCTTACAGAATTCGATAAACACCTTCCACGTTAGTGCATGCGTGAAGTACCAAGGCCTTAATATTATCTAGATCGTCGGGCTTTTTAGTGAAGCGAAATTCTATTCTCTTAAAACTCACAAACCCCCTTACTTAGAATTGACTGAGGAAGATATGATATTAAAACGTCCGAAAGCCATCGTCACTGACGAATCAAAACAGACAAAAGATTTTGCTGTGGCGGATGAGTTAGACGATGAGAGATCCTCCGGGGAGGAGTGGGATAACAAAGGTGTGGAAGAGAACAATGCGGAGGAGAACAAAACAAAAAGTAAAAAGAAGAAAGTACCGAAGAAGGAGAAACAACCGGCTGACATTATTACACAAATCAAAAATAGCGTGGTTTTAAAAGAGACTTTATCTTCGGAGAATGTTGAAACTAAAGTTACGGAAACGAAAAAGAGAAATCAACAACATCAGAAAAATCAACAACCGTCAACAACGGAAAGTGACGGAATCAGGTTTCTAAAAACTGACTCGGACGCCGTCAATATCGGCTCTTATGCCGGTGGTAACGAAAACAGTGACTCTGACTCTGATGATGACGACGTCATCAACGAACAACGAATGAACATCCGAGATGCTTTCGCCAATGATGATGTCATCGATGATTTTGTGCAAGAAAAAGAATCCGAGATTGAAAAAACGAATCCAAAAGCTATCGATAATGTGTTACCTGGTTGGGGCGATTGGGGCGGTGCTGGATTGAAAGTTTCCACTCGGAAAAGAAAACAATTTACTAAGACTGTTGGGGGGAAGAAACAGAGACAAGACGACGGGAAAGCAAACGTTATCATCAACGAAACAAGAAATAAGAAATTCGCCAAACACCAGGTAATCATTTTTTCCTTAGCTTCATTTAGGATTTCATAAATAATCAATTTTGATCCGATGTAACTCAGTTTCGCTCTCAATATTCCTTTATGTCGATTTTTTTTTTTGGTGTTTTATAAAACTAACTAACAAATTTCAATCTTCAAAATATCAGGGCACTTACTGTAAAATTCTGCTCTCTGTACTCTTGATGATTTAACCGTTTACAACCTTTTCGTTTTAGGTCTCTGAAGTACCATTCCCCTATACGAATCGAACGGAATTCGAGCGGAGTATACGCCAACCAATCGGGGAACATTGGAATACCCCATCTTCGTACGACAAACTCATCCAACCTCGAATTACCACTAACTCAGGGACAATGATCGACCCTTTAAAAGCTACTAAGAAAAATAAGAAAAAGAATAAGGCTAAAGGTAACAATAAAAAATAGCAAAATCGAAATTTTAAAATTGTATTTTTTAGTATTTTAGGGAAGATTATTATTTTTATCCTTATAATTATATTTAGTAGCATATTATGGCCTTAAATATAATTTTCTACGTGCGTAATTCTCTCATTCGTATCTTTTCAATTTCCCGAGTTTTTTTTTTTTCGACCTCTTCAGTTTCGATGAATTTTGTTAGCCAGTTTTGCAACAATAATTATTAAATCTAAATATTAAGAGATATTCGACAAATTTTTTCAATGAGAGTAGAGTTGGGTGCCGGGTTTTCAAAATGTTTTTCTGAAAGAAATATTTGTTTTTTCTGCATGTGGGTCCTTTTGATCGATTAGGAGAGCATAAAAACAAACCATAGAAATACAATGCTTCGAGAACCAAAATTTAAGTACATGCTGGGAACATTTTAAGCCTTTGGTGGAAGATTCCTTAAGAAAATTGCTTCAAATCAGCTAAAATGGCATCTTTTTTTTGAATAGAATTAAGAACATTTTAAGATTGAGATTTCAAAAAAAGTTAAGAACATTTGAAGGCCTCCTCGGGTCACAGTTTTCTAATAAAAGAATGTTTAGTTCGATTGTCAATCAATCATCTTAATTGTCAAATAACGAAAATCAGATTAAAAAATTGTTTATTTAGCTGGTATCGAGAGCTGCTTAATCAAATACTACACAGGAAAATCGATCGGTTAGAAAACGAGCTTAAAACATAAGCTGGTTATGAATCATTAACCTAAAGGCTTAAAGGGCCAAGAAATTGGAAAAATAGATTGGATCGGCAATGTTTTCTTGCGATTTCGTAATTAAATAACTTTTCTCGACATACAAAAAAGCTATTTTTAAGAATGATGTTCAATTAGTTCATTTCAATCTTTTACATAACCTCTTTCTTTGATCCTAGGGAAAAGCTCGTAAAGCTCTTGTTTCGAAACACCTATACGCTAATTGAGTCAAACCTAAGCAATTGCAAAAGGAATTCGAATCCTTTCCCAATTCAGTGGGTATTTCTTTCGTTCGTTCGTTCGCTGTAAGTTGTATAAAGAAAAACCAATACTTTTAATGGTTTAATACAATTTTAAGTCATTTGTAACGAACGCTAATACACGTTAATTTGATAAAAAAAAGCAGCTTTCTACGGGTTTTTTAAAAGATCAAAGAAAAGCGACTAGGAAGTGTTGCCAGGGTAACCAGAGTCGGGCTTGCTCTGTTCGTATTTTTCAATACGATTTGAGACTGGTTGTGAATTCTCTTATATCTTTTTACAGAACTTTTCTTTCAATTCTATTTTCAAAGAAAGAAGCTTTAATAACCAATAAAATGGCTCTATAGATCGAAAAAACAACAACATCACTTTGAATAAAAGCCACGATTTGTTACTCTTTTTCATCCTCTTTTTACACGGTTTACTTAACCCCCCGCAAAGATAAAGGTGTCGCCTGCAGAACCTTAGTTACGCCTTAAACCAGCTTTAAATTTTGTGTATACAGCTTTAACACCTTAATTACATCCACGTTAATCACGTGATGGTTTTAGGTCCATACCTGAGGCTGTTTGACATTGGGTTAGCTCAACCAAGCCTATGGTTGTTGTTGTATTCAAACTTTATTATCTTAATTATCTTGATACTTTTAAAGTTCCTATACTAATAACCTTCTCATTGATCTTTTGTTTTCTTTTTCGTGAAGTTGATGGCTTCTGATTCCTCATTTAAGTCAAATTCTTTTATCAATGACACCTCTAGTTCTTCATTTGTGTGTGGCCTTGTTTCTACCATAGTCAGTATAAAATACACTGGTCTGGCAATGTATTGAGGCAATGTATTGATATATCTTTTTGTCAACTTTTTCTTTGTTTAAAACAAAAGTCAAATGTCAATTTGCTCACTTATTGATCACGTTACCAATATGTAATATGTTCTCTTGGGATTGGTCTATTTTTTTATCACATGATCAATGAGTGAGCAAAAAAACAGTTCAAAATGTAAACAAAAGACAAAAACAAAAGACTTCCAGACCGGGGTTTTTATACTGACTATGTTTGTGCACCTACTAATCTAGAAACCTTGTATTCGAATGATTAAAAATAACCGAACATAAATGCATTCAAAAGAAAGTGAAACTATCAAAATCTTTTTTTTTTATGGTCAATATTGACCGAAGTTTTCAGGCGATATTGAATAACGGCACGTGGCTCAAAAGTATCTCGAAACGGAATTAATAGCTTGTGATCAGTTACGGTGTTACTTCTTCTGGACGTTTTTTCTACGTCTCTGAACCCCCGAATAAACAGGGCTAGAATTTTGGGCGGAAAGTCATTGAATTGTCTTTGTTTTCGAGGAACCCTTCTTTTTTTTCGTCGTGCTCAAATGTTTGCTAGTTTCGGAATCCAATCAATTTCTTTCTTTTTTCCAATTTTATACCGACTTGAAGTTTCGGATTTCACAATTTTGTTTGTACATTTGCGACAGCATAGTAGACCTTTTTCTCCAATTCTTTCATAATATTCACATAACATATTCCTTGTTCTACCCTTAAACGACATAACTTCTTGTCCTGTTAAAACTTTGTTCGTCCACCCTTCTCATGGGAACATTGTTTTACTGTTCTGAGTCTATTTTCTGTCTGATCATTCTGATTGGTGTATTTCTTGTAACACTGTACAGTCAGAGTTTCAGATTTTGTTCTGTGGCAAAATCACGCTTGCAGCGCTGGACCATTTGAGGCTTATGTAACAAGACCTGTAAAAATCATTTTTTTCTCATTTCCATGCGTAGTAATAATCAGTTCGACATTAAAAATCTCAGTACCAATCGAAAAAAATGTCTCGTACGAGAAAAGGGTTAATGTCTTAAACCATCATATATACA
>JAUJPO010078206.1:0-10949 GCA_032270745.1 Tiaropsis multicirrata
TTCCTTTCTTTTCCTTTCAATTCGGAACTCTCAGAAGGGGAGGTGCTGTTCAACTATATGTACGCGAAACGACTATATAAAAAGATAATTAAAAGACATTACTATTTGAATTTTGATTATTTGAAACACAACGATGAAGTAGTATTCATATGGGAATGCTCCATTTAACAAAGGAAGTCATTCAGATTTGAATAAAAGTTTTTTATTTGAATAAAACTATGCACACCGTCGCAAGGACGAAAAATTAAATTTATAAATATCTTAGCAGCAAGAATTAGCAGTAAGTCAAATGTCAATTTTTCCATGTAAATAATATTACCAGAAATCTGTTGGTAAAGTCAGTTTTTCTCGGCACGGGCTCAAAAAATTTGGCAAATATGTTTTATAATTCCTTACTCTGATTGGCAGAAAAGGTTATTATTGTAGTTATATTTCAATGATTTCAAAAGAAACAAAAGAGTATAACATCACGTATTCTATACATGAATAGCGCGTTTCTCATCTCCCTTTCCCAAATCTCTGCTTTAAATAAAGACGCAAAACCAAATTAAAATATATTTTACCTTTCATAAAAAGCAACGTAAACACAAAACCAAGGAGTAGGAGAACTGTCAGTCTAAAGTAGAATAAAGATTTTGTTGAAAACGAAAAAAAAAAAAGTTTCTCAAACTCGAACCCAGGGTCGCTTTCACTTTTGAAAATCTTGGTGCTCATGAGAACGATTATTAGGAGGTTAGGAGTTTCTCTGAATAGTGGATAAAAACGGTTATAGTTAAAACATTTTGTGGAACTTAATTTCGTAATTTCGGTGTCAACCGCGATTTTTAATTATGTAATACACGGGAAAGATTTAATTGTGCAAATTTGGTGTTACAAGCAATCATTTGTTTTTGAGATTTCTATGTATTTTTTTATACGGAAACATTCGAAAATGCCGGGTGTTTGCCACTAGCACTAGTTTTGATATAATATTTTAGCATTGAAAGTAATTGCAAACATCCGTATTTTGGGATTTTTCCGTACAACAGATTACGTAATGGATACCTGCTTCGTTTGAAATTCATTTCATTCATTGGTCTTCTTCCTCAATTTCACTCCTAAAATTGCGAATAAAAATAAATAAAGGACTAAGGACAAATTTTCGTACACTTTTGCCAAAAAAAGTCAAAGAAAAGTCAAAAAAGTCAAAGAAAAGTCAAAAAAATCTTGTTTCTCAAATTTGCGAGTGATTTTTCCGCCGATATAAAGGATACATCTTGAATAAAATCTTGAAATTGAAACAGGCTAGTAGTTTTTACAATAATACAGGTAATACATTTGGATTAAGGGCTCTGACCATAGTCAAAAATCAATTTTCAAATCTAAAGATAGATGAGACCTTTGGCTAAGGTCCTTTTAGAAATTTAGCAAAAACCTGTTTTTACAGAATCTTTTTTCACGAATTCCTTCATGAGTAATTAAGATTTTAATTACAATAACGACGTTATGGACTTCGAAAAAACGTTAATCTCCCCAAGATAAAAGAAAGGCTGAATCTGGACGAGGAAAAATTATTTTTTCTTCGAATCTTTTCTAAAGTGTCCACATTTAGTTGAATTATTTAAAATTTTGCGGAAAAATTTTCTAACTCAATACATCAAAAGTTATGACTGTTTTTATATGAAAAACTGGGATGAAAAACTATTTTTAAGATTTTGAGACAAAGAAGCCGTAACAAAAATTTTCTGCAAATCTATTTTTAGCTCTGCATTAGATAAACCATCTAAACTAAAAAAAAATTCAAAATATTTTTATTTTGCCGAGATTAAGGGCCTCAAAGGTAAAATACTCCTCTTCGCGAAAGTCTTCATTTTCTTCTTCGTTTATTTTTTTCATTGCGATTTCCAAGTTTTCAGACTCTGAAAATCAGAAAATGTTTCTTTTTATTACTACACTCTGTGACCCAAAGAAAGCTTTGAATGTCCTTGATGTGTTCTTAATTATTTCTAACAAGGAAGATATTTTTGAAACCTATTGTTCTATGTTCGAAAAAGTAAATAGGATAACACATTTTGATTTCGATAATAATCCAAGAGAGTTTTTTTCTCTCTCAACAAGATTTCTCCCAATCCATTGTAAGTCTTAAGTTTTGGGTTTTGGGGTTTTGAAATACCGAAATACCAAAAGGTTTTTCACAAATTTCCGATATTCAAAAATTTCCATATTTCCAAAACTGAAACTTTTTGGTACAAAAAAGTATAAGTTCTCATTCTCTCCAAACTTCCGAAGTGAAGATGGGTCTATTTCCAAAACCGAAGAGCTCCTCAATTTATGAAAACCGGAGGTTTTTTGACACGATTTTCTGAAATTCCGGGACAAAAAAGGTCCATTTCCGTAACACCGAAATAACACTCGTACGCCGGGGGGGGGGGGGGGCGTACACTTTGTTCCCACTATAACAGCAGTGTAGACAAGGATGGTGCAAAATTCGTTTAGGATTGCCAATATTTTTACGACATAGTCATTAACTAATGATCATGTGAATAGATAACTGGCGCATCTCCTCCACGAAATTGACCCTATCCACGCTGCGTTGCTTTGTTTTGTTTTGTTTCCATGGGATATGAATTACTAATCATGCACAACACCAAAATAACTGATAATCAGGGTGGGGTAAGGAGGTAGGCTTCCTTATTCAAGGAAAGTAATCAGTTTCCATGCAAGGTAATATAACAATTAGTACACTCTCCTCCATTGGTTATAGCCTACCTCTGTATCCGAGCCTGTTTTAATGATCTAATAAAACTTTAATAATCATATAGTATTGAAATTTTGGCTCAATTATCGGCACGGTATTTCCTTTCCGGTGATTAAGGGTGTGGTTCAATATACAGAATATTTCCGCTTAGGATTGATGGGTTCACGCACGCATGTCTAAAGGGCTGTCTGTCTGCCCACATAAAGCAATTTTATGGTATTTGTTTACGAAAACAAGATTATTCAATCTGGAATATCAAACAAAGCCGAAACAGTGCTTTTTCAGTACCATAATGGAAAGCTTTTTTCAGAAATAAGCAATTCATTTTCTTGAAAGATTTTTTTTTTTAATAGGAAAATTTAGTCTGCTGTAGTTAATTCTCTTTTGTAAAAAAGTCTCTAAAAGTTGCTCGAATAAAGTGACACATTTTTGTCTCGATGCTTTGTTCTCCAAAATCGTTTTAAGAGACTTCTATGGAAAACTTGAGTGGTCTTAAAATGGCAGGTCCATAACCTCTTTCCTTATAGATTTATCATCCTCACTATAGAATTTAACACACATTCCCTGCAAAGGGAATTAAATTTTGTTATCTGCATTGGATTTTGTGACTTGCTTTTTTACTCCCCGCCGACAAAAGAATTCCTACCAAGGCGCTAAAGTTCCATTAAATTTGAAGTTTATCATTCTACAGGTACTAAATCACTGAGATATCACAGACCCACTGGAAAATAGGTCAAAATAAACATTCCTGGCAAAAAATTAGCAAAGAGTTCTTTTCTCGCTGCTAAAAATCAACATGCTTTTTGATACACATAGAAATTTTGATACTTTCAAAATGTATCCTTCCAATCAATTACTCGAACAAAGCACAATAGAATTCTTTTTGCCCCAGTGGAAAAGTTTCTGATTCAGATTTTTCTCTCGGTTTTTAATTTTCTTTGTTTCCCTACTTTTTCATTGGGTCACTTAGATGGGGGTGTACTGATATTGTACAAATGAACATTCTATAGAGCGAAGGAAAGTAAGGAAGAAAAATCAGAATCAGATAACAGATATTGAAAGTAGAGCAAGGAATTCTCTACAGACAGAAGTTTGGATGGAATGTTTGACATTTGCGTCGGTCAAGTTTTTCCTATATCTAACATTTAAGGAGATTAAAAATACCTTAAAAAAACTGTAAATGATTTTGAAGAGGATACTGTGGAGGCATTTTCATGGATTTTATGGACATGAAACATTGATTGTGGTTGAAAAAACATGAACAAATAAATATTTTTTCCTTAAAATATTTCTTTGATATCCGAATGTTGTTTACGCTTTACCACAACACCATTTATTTTAGGAAATCGAGACAATCGATACACAAAGCTTATCCAATACAAAATGCTCGTACATGTGTTTGGAGTAAGCAAGACTTTTCAGACATAAGATGTTTAGCTTGCATGATTCATAACACTGCTTCTGGCAAATTTCCGAGACAAAATGATAAAAACGTCAAAATAGAAACTTCTTAATTTGATTTTCTTTCGGGAATCTTTCCGCAGTAAACAAATACAATACAATCTTATGCTCCTCTATGTCAATTTGTTGTTGTTTTACTTTTTAATTCCCACACTCTATATCAGATTTTAGTTTAAAATACGAATAATTCCTTAAAAGCCTAAATTTTGAGAACTGAAACATTGAAGTGAATTATAAACCTAGACGATGCCACCGTATAAGACAAGATCTGTAATCGAAGAAATAAGAAAATAAGAAAATTGTACGACGGCGCGATAAAAAGATTGTCGTGCGCAGAATAATAACCGTGCGTCCACGGACATTATTTTGAACCGGATTTTTAGGAATTCTTGTTTGTTGCAACACATAAGATTTCGAAATTTGGTTGAGAAAAGGTTTTGACCTTAAAAGTCAAAAAAAGCCAAATAAATGCCAAAAATTAACCACTTTTTTTGAGATTTTAACCGTTTTTTGGCCATTTGGACAATGAGTGAAGGAACTTAATTTAGTTACACTGGATTCATTCTGTCCTCTAGCTAATAGAGTTGAAACAAGAGTGATTTGAAACCACGCCGTTTTAAACCGTTTGCTATCAGGTAAGTCAGGACCACGGAGGTCCACCCATGCCACCCTGTTGAAAACGGTCGATAAGAATAAGGAGGCTTTCAGTGCTATCCAACGAGCTATAAGCCAACCTCATAGCTCATTTTAACAATAAAAGTACCCCTCCACACGGGATGGGTTAAGCAATCTCTCTCCCTAGAAAAAACTCTTTGATAATCTGTTTTGTTAAGATGTTGGTGAAGATGAAGAAGTTTTGATACAAAATGACTTTCTATAAGAAACCCTCTTAAAATTGTTTGGTCAATTGAGAACATTTAAAATGCAAGGTTTTATTTAAACTGTCTTTATCTTATTTAAACTGTCTTTAACTAGAAAACCCTCATTAATAATCTGTTTTGTTAAGAATATGAAAAAGTGGTCACGAGGAAACTCACACTGACTTTCTACGATTTGTATAGTGACATCATTTAGTGTAGAGCCTCTCAAAACCGGATTAAAACATCCCAAAAAAACAGACATAAAAGTCGGCTTTGAGTCAAGTATACTTTACTTATAAGAGGCTATTACATTCAATAAATTTGATCCGTCCTGACTTCGAATACCGATTTCCATTTTTTTACTTTTCGACTCTCATTTTTTTCATTTTTTTGTTGATCTTGGCAAAAAGTGATCGTATATAAATACGGAATTTGAAAATGATGTCACTTTTCTACCGTCTATTTCATTCATCTTTCATCCGTTGAGAGTTTTCACACTCAACAGACACACAACGTTATTTCCAGTCCCAATATCTACAGAAATTGAAAATTAAAAAATCAACGTAGCCACCCAGATAACCTTTCCTGGTCCGTCGAAACCAATTACGTTGAGGCCATCTTAGATATTAAACATATGAGCCCCCTAATATTTATTTATTGTCTTTATATTAGTATATAAATATAATTTTACTATTTCCTACCGATTGTCCCAGAAAAGAGTTTCGGTGTTTCGCGAAGAAATGTTTTTTGATTAATATTTCTATTTCATTAGAGAGAGGAAAGTCTAACTTAAATTTTGAACTATAACTTTTCAAATTCGGTTCAGTAAGTTATAAGCTTTTGAAGTAAAAATCATTTTTAAAAAAATGCAGAAATACGTCAAAAAAAGGGGTATCAAATTAGGCATTTTTTGATTTTACAGATTTTTTTGGAAAATTGTCAAAATTGACGTATTTTTTCTACTTTTCCTATTATGGATTTCTATTTTATGAAAAAGATTTCAAACCATTACAATCATTGATAAAGTCGTGAAACTCGTAAAAAGAGTGCAAAAAAGAAAAAAGTAGAGTTACACTTTTCGAACTATAATTTTTTTCTTAAAAAGCTTATTTCATTAGAAAGTGGAAAGATTCTAACTTAAACTTCAAGGTATAACTTTCTAACTTAAATAATTAATCCAAAACCTTTTTTTCGGCTCCAGGAGGCCGCTTTTCTGGGACACCCGGTAGGCTGCTCTCATCCCCTCTAACGAAACATGCTTATTCTTATAGCATTATTTCATGTCACTGAAACATAACAAACTATATTCTCATACAGGTTGCTAGGAAGGGTAAAACTCACAAAACACTTATACAAAATACTTTTTAGATATCTCATTCTAATGAATTCGTAGTATTTCCTGTGTTAATTACTGCTGTGAGACATACAGAGTCGGATACAGGAGGTAGGCTATCTTATTCACGGAGAGTAATTAGTTTCCATATAAGGTAATACGATAATAGTGTGCACTCTCTTCCATTGATTATAGCCTTCCTCTGTATTCAAGTCTGACTTATTTACAAAGGCGGATACAGAAAATATTCAACGGTTTTGATGGAGAGCGTTGATTTCCTTATAAAGAATATGGACAAATGTAAAAAACAAATGCTCTCCGTCAAATTTTCTGAGTACCTTCATAAACGGTCACGTGACATACAATTGGTCGTTTAACAGATTTTTGTTTTATCGCTGTGATAATAATAATTGTTCCACTAGGGCGAAAAAATGGGCCTTTTTGAGCTTTTTTTTCATTGGAGTGGCCAGTGGGGTATGGTTCACAGTGGATCACAGAGACAGGTAGTGTAACATGACATGTATTAGCCAGAAGTTTGAATTTCGAAATTACATTGCATAATTTAAAATTCAACTGCTTTCATTAAGAAGATACCATGACACCCACGGTGCGAGAGCAAAAAACATTTCCATGAAATCATCAGTGTTTGTTGCTTGGTGTCTAACGGAACTATTAAACATGTCATCAATTATAGTGAGAGTTAATTATAATACGTTGCTAATAAGGTCAATTAGCACCAATTAAGCACACGCTTACTACCTAAAGTAAGAAAGTGACAAACACAAAGTTATCCGTCTTTCAAGTTTCATCAATATCCAACCCGTTGTGCCTATGACCCACTGTGACCTTCTATGGCTCTTTCACCCCACTGGTAGAACAAAGAATAACAATAAATTACCCCATTGAAAATATGATGAAAGAACAATAGATATTTCAGGGGTCTTTGTAAAGGCCGGTCTCCATTTCATGTTTCTCTGTTCTGATTGGTCTAACATATAACATATTACGTCAGTTTGTTACGTAATGTTATCTTCGTTTCGAGGCCAATTAGAATAAAGAAACAGAAAAGACGATCGCTGTGTGCGCTGAGTGACCGACTCCAAGGGAAGGAAATTGGAGAAAATTTAGAAATTCTTTGCTCAAAATGGGGGGGGGTCAAAAGATACACTAATACATTATTGGTCTGTTTTTCGACAAATTTTGTACTGCACTATACGGGTCCAATTTTTGGCTACACATACCAATCTTTTGAAATAGAGATATCACAGAATCAAAGAATCCAGATCAAGTAAATATTAAAAGAGCCCCACTCTCCAAATAACCCCTCGATTCACGCATTCACTATCAATTATTTTTCCAAATTCACGCAACATCCCGATTTTTCAAAATTGGGGAAACTTTCACGCATTCACGCATCGAAAATTCACTTTCCACGCATCCTGCCAGGCAACCTAATTTCACGAATTCACACAAATGTTTCAGAAATTCACGCACTCGCGTAACAAAAAAAGCACATCCACGTATGGTAATCGTGCAAACCACTGAGGGGACCTCTTAAAGGAATTAACGATTTTTTTAATTTTTTTTTTTGGGGGGGCAAGAATTATTTTTCTTTCAGTATTAAAGGTGCTTTCCCCTCTGTAACTTATATTGTATTACCCCCTGTTGAAATATCAATCAAATGCTGTCAATACCCAGCAGACACAAGACGTTGTTGCAACGTCAAATGATATAATGCAAAGCAAATGAAATTGCTTCAAATTTCACCATTGATTCGAATTTCACCATTGACTCTTGGTGAGACCAAAAGCCAAAAATATTCGATTGAGATCATGGTTCCAACATCAATGATGTCAATACCCAGCCGACACAAGAATTTTTTGCAATGTTGCTTCAATGTTTTTCCAATGGTAAAGCATTGTAAAGACGTCAAAGAAACGTTTAAAACATGGCTGGGTATAATAATGATCAAAATTCAATTTTAAATTAATTACGGGGAAAATTCGTCACAGAATCACAAAGGGGTGGTATTTACATAAACGTGATTAAAAAGGTTAGTGAAAAACAGACAAATGCAATTTCTGAAAATTTCACCATCGCTGCATTTAAACCTTATGGAAATGGCGATCTTAAAAAACACCAAAGGACTCATCGAAACTGCAAAAACATTCTAATTTGAGTTAATTGTTCCTTCAATGACGTCATTTCGACAATCCCATTAATTGTTTACGACTTATCGGATTATTCAGCAATTCTCTGAATAGGGTTTTTCAATCTAAAAAGGACACAGGAAATCATCATGTTTAAAATGGATTAAAGTAATAGGGAAAGTCCAAAAATTGAGAGAGTTACATCATTTTTGTTTTTCAATTTTCTTTCATTTTTTCTTTTTCATAACATCAGGTCGAAATAAAATAACTTCTATTTTCTTTGATATTTATAACATCACGGGGTGCCCTGAGTAAAAAGTAACTGCTGGTGCAATCTGGGTTTCAAAATCGGACCCTCTTATAATGCAGTGCAAAATTTGCTGAAAAACCGCGACCAATTACAGTGCATTTTTTTGGACATTTCCCCCCAGTTACAGGATTACAGTGCACTTGGCCGACCGGGATATAACCATCACGTTGAGATACTCAGTGAAATACTTAATATTGTCTTTAGAAGAAGTTGAACAGAAATTTCTTTTCTCGTTAATTAGCTAATCTGATTTTCTCTTTTTTCATGAAGAAATACAGAGTATACAACTTGCAGTTTCGACAGTTTAAAAAAAAACAATTGTGCACATACATTTGCCTTTGTGGAAATAAACATTGCAGTAAATTGATTGCAAAAAAAACCGCTAATTTCTTGATAATTACTTGTCTTAACCTGGCTAAAAAATGCGGAAGAAAAATGATCAAGAAAAATTATACCACAAAAATACGCAATAATTTGCGATGTCCATCTTAAATCGATCAGAGAAAATTGGTTTTCGTAGATGAATCTTTCATAACAATTGATTCAATTGATTTAAGCAGGAAAATTAGGTTCAGTCAGATGTATGACACTGTATATCAGATGTATGTCAGATGTCGGACAAAATTATTGGTCAAAAAAAGTTTAAACCACCTTCTTTAATCACCACTTAAGTTCAGTTAAAAATAGCCAAAAACCAAACATTTTAAGCGGGAAAAAATTTAGTGGGAGAAAAAATATTAGTCGTAAAAAAAATTAGCCACTTTCAAAAAATTCCCTCACATTTGCCCGACTGATAATTTTGTCCCGCCTTAAAGTATTTTCAGATGTTTAGGTTCTCAAGAAGTGTTTCTGTACATAACCCTGTAATGCAATGTGCGTTATATTGGCATTCACGTTTGTATGCCCAATCGATCAAAAGTCGGAAGTGACATAATAATAAACGCTAATAAACCGTATTTAAAACAACCTTAGTGTAGAACGGCTTGTTGAAGCCTCATTCGCAACGTAATAAACATGGCTTAATGGGGAACTCCAGTTGAAAAAACATTAGATAAAGAAATGCTGTCGTAAGCATATATTTTATTCTAAAGAGAAAATGAAACTAAAAGATGGAAAAATGAAATTTGTGACGTAACTAAATGATGCAATTTTTGTGTTAAAAAAAATTGCGCATGCGCTTTGAATCTTCTGGCACAAACGTACAAACAACAAACGTTTTGACAACATTCATGCTTTCGTAGACGGAAAAGAATATAAGGTTCGCGAGAAGAAAAAAAATGATATATGGCCATTCATTTTATTGGGTTCCAAGATTAAGAAAAACAGGCTAGAGTCTATTTCATATCTTTTGGCATACAGGCCAATTAATCGATTGTAAAGCGGTTGCTTATTCGTCATGTTAATGTTTCTAGGCACCCACTATTTTTAAATGATTTCTTTTGTTTTTTACGTAGTATTTCGGGTGGAGTTTTTTATTCGGTATAAAAGCAGGGCTCACTGTAATCCATTGAAAGCCAAATGGATGCTGGTCGGTAAAGGATCAAATTCGTATCTACTTATTCATTGATAGTTTATTGTTATTTAGATTATTATATGGAAGACGGTTTTTAAGCTTGATATTTGGAAAATGGAGACATTGAATTAGATTGAGTTTGGTCAATTTGGATACGAGGTAGGATTTGTATTTAATAAAAAATTTAAACGATACGATAATTAGTTTTCCTATTTTTATTTTCTATGATTTTTAAATTCTGGTACGAGGTAGGGTTTGGTTTTCAAGTTATAATTTAAATTAACTGTGTTTTCTTAGAGCTCGTATCGTAGTAAAAAATGTTTCTTGTTTAAGTTTGGCATATTATAATTTTGAGTTTAGAATTTGGTTTTTAAGCGATAGTATTGAATTGGTACTGGAGTAATATCGTTATATGAATAAAGTATGAACCTGTACTAGACTGTGACGCTTCTTATGATCTGTGGGAAAATGAACTGGCATTTATAAAATTTATAAAATGTCAGATTTCCCCGGGGGGGGGGGTACTTGGGCAAAAACTATGTCTGGGTATGTGCGGACCTTAAGGGTCGGTTTTTCAAGCTCCCC
>JAUJPO010078217.1:0-10948 GCA_032270745.1 Tiaropsis multicirrata
AGGAGGAGGAGGAGGAGGAAGAAAATAAGAAAGCGCATCGTTTTAAGAAAAATTTCTTTTAACAAGAAATTTTTAATGATTAAAAAAAACTCTATTGCTATTTTCTATAGTTTAGGTTATATATCCATAAAAAGGAAAAAATAAAGACAAAAAAGCAAAATACATACTTTTAGCCTCAGCACTACTGTTTTAAAATGGTTCTTTAAAAGTTCTTAAAAAATTGTTCAAAGTTTTCGAACTGTGTCTATGGACCTTTTTAGTCACTTTTTTCAATTGAAGGGCTATCAATGTTTTTCGAGCCCCTGGTTGTAAATTTTAAACATATGTTTCAATATTTGTTTTCAGAGAGTCCATCCCTCTTTGCTTTTAAATCAAATTTATTCCAAGAAAATATTTGGAGGGTATTGTTGAGTACTTAATTGATCAAATGTTTTGGCCATGGCCCCCTCACAATAATGTTTGTAGGCAACATTATTTTCAATTTGGACCCCCCACTTTTAATCCCATGCCGGGGCCCATGTAGGTGAAATGGTAATGTTTTTTTAGCGGGGTCATAAAAATTTATTGTTTTTTTCCTAATGGGGCAAAAAAACTGGGCCTTTTTTGAGCAATTTTGGCGGATCTCAGTAGGTAACAGAACAGGGGTGATTCAAAAGCTCTTACAATTTTTATAAGAACTCACACTGGACATTCTTTAGAAAAAAACTAGTTGAGGGCATTTTCAAATAGGTTCTACATTGACGAATGTCTAACCCTTAGAGCCCGAAGGACGCCATCTGAAAGGCAATTTAACCAGTTTTTTGGCTAAACACGAGACTACTTCATGCGTATAAACTGACTGCTTTTAGAAAGGGTTATTAAAAGGGGTTTCTAACAGTACCAAAACATTTGTCTATCTCTCATGCTACTAGCTTTGACGGTCATTTGAAGTTTGTATTTATCTGTAAAGAATCTATGAAAAAAAAAACCTGTGGAGTCCCAAGGGTTAATTCTTAATTTTATCTCGCTTTATTCATTTGTTCGGGAAATTTTTTTTTTTGTCGACTAACTAAGGAAAAAAAGCCCAGCTGTTAGATCAATATTTTGTTATTAAATGATAAGGAATGACAAATTAACATAAACTATATTTTTAAAGTTAACGTGTGAGTTTTTATGCAAAATATTTTAACGGGAAGGATTAGTTGTATAGTATCATGTTGTGCGTTTTTATTGAGAGAAGGAGTTTAAAATTTTCACACTTTGTCATTTTAGAATAACAAGTCGTATGGTCTAAAGTTGTTCCTCCCCTACTATACTTCCTATGTAAAATACACAGTTTTATAAGAACAAATCATATAAGACTTCAAGACTAAAAATTTTAAAATATCAGCATTAAAAATGTTTTTTTGAGACGGTGCAATATCATATGGGTTTTCTACTAAAAGATTGTATTGTTTAGAATGTCCCTTTGAAAAATTGTATTACAAACGGTCATTTGTCAACGTCAATTTACAAAAAATAATGACGCGCGAAATTTGAGTCGATTTTATTCTTGACTTGATTTCAATCACCAGATAAGATCATTTTTATTGATCAGGTTTCAATCAGTGACACAAAGAAAATGTTACTTTTCACGTGTATGCATATGATAAGAAAGAACCTAATAATTATACCTGAACACATGGACATTCTCTGAAGTTTATCATATTTTAAGTGACGTAAATCTTTATTTTATCACTGAGGCCAGAGAGAATAACCAATTTCCCTACTGGGGTGATCATTTTCTACACTGCGGCGAAAAAAACGGGTCTTTTTCGAGTAATTTTTCACTGGGGTGAACAGTGGTGCGGATATCAGTTGTTCAAAGACACGGGTGTGTACACCTTTTGTTATTTTAGATCAATGTGACCTTTAGATTTTCTGAAACTTTTCTGAAATAATTATACTGAAAGAGCCTGTTTTCAAGCCATTTTCTTCAGAAAATATCCCTCACTCAGAACAGTAGGCTTATAATGTTTAGTTCTTAACATTTTGAATTTTGAAGGTCCCTTGAAGCTTACGTATTCATATAATATAGTTTGTTCTTATATATATTATATGAAAAACGTGTACTGGGTCCTTCTAATTCTTACAATTACTGGTATACTTTTACAGAGTGAGGAAATCAGAGATGAGGCTGATTATCTTAATAATGAGAAGAGGAATGTAATATAGCCTTGTAATGTTATAATAGGTAACTTTAACATTACCTTAGCATTGTCATGCAATGAACTGATTAATTGAACTAATTAAAATTATCCAAAATGCTTGCTTGCTTTCTGGACAAATTTTAAATGTTAGAACAAAACATCTCAAACAAAATATGTATCTCATTTCATCAGCATACTGTACAAGCTATATAAATCTTTGAATCTATTAAGGACTCAATATACTGTTCGTACTCAGTTTTTGCCGGGTAATATGCAGTAGAAAAAGAAAAATACTTCAATCACCTAAGTATTAAGCCTAAACGAAAAGACCTATTATCTTACAAAAAGAACTTGAACTATATGATTAAGATTATTATTAGAAGGAGATTTTTATCAGCTTAATTAATGTCAGATGGCTATAGATTTCATTGCAAGTCACTAATTATTATCTCTCGTTTCATTTCTTAATTGCTTCATCTATTAAATCGAAATGGGAATACAAAAAAATTAAACATTACAAAATGATCAATACCATTTCATTTTTATAAGAAGCTCCCCTGTTGAGAGGAGCCTTTTTTTAATAAATTAAGTTTTTTTGCTAAAACAAACAATTCTTAACATTTTGGCCTCGAAACCATTTTTTCTTAATATGGTTATAGTTACAGTACTATAAAAGAGGTGTATTATTACATCGCGAATATGATCCAACCGTTTTTTATAAGAACAAAGTATATAAGAACATAAGGCTTCGAGGTTAAAAAATATTAAGAACATGTTAAGAACATTTGGAGGCTTTGGAGAATCAATAAGAACATTTTTTTCATTGTGTACACTGTACACATCATGAATTAAAAGACTTAATTAAGAACATTAAAAGGCTGCTTCGAAATTTAATGTTCTTATAAAAAAACATATGTCATTATGAGAAGAAAATCATAACAAGAAAATCACTGCAACAAAATATAGTATTCATTGATCTTTTTTATCATCGTTTGATTATTTATCACTTCTCAAAGAATAATTTACAAAGTTTATAATCATCCCCTATCGGGACAAAACTAATAAATTGCAATATTTTGACATCCACCAAAACAAAACAATGATAAATTTATTATGCTATAAACACAACAAAAAAACAGTTTTAAAATCTATATAATTCATTTATTTACAAAGGCAAAAATCATATAATTAATTAGTGTTATATGGGTACTATGTTACAGTAAACTCATTACAATGCATTCAAATATTGTACATATTTCTTTTCCTATCACTGGTATTTAAACAAAAACAGTAAGTTATATAAACAGTAAAATCAACAGAAATAATTTTGGAGTGGTCTAAATTTCAAGGTCAAATTTGCAGATTTCAAAGTATTTTCTATTGGGATATTTGTCCATCTGCGATTACTTAGGATGTTTGAACTTTTAAGAATTTAAAATGATTTAAATGAGCTCTGTCTTGGATTGTGATCAATTTACAAATACATTACACATTTATACTTAAAAAAACCAAGCAAAAAATAATAATTTATTTATACGACTTAAACATGATCTCTAACCAAGAAAAATATTATATTTAGGAATGTAAAAATTTTAAAACAAATTTTATGAAATTAATAATTGTAAAATTTTGATTTACCAAAAAAATATATAATCTTTTAAAATATTAAACCTAAGAATTCAAGAGGAAATTCATGAGGATTTCAATGCAACTTCCTTGATCATGTTCAAAATCAAAGTTATTTAGCTTACAGAAGTTGCTTATTTTCGTTCGAGAAATAAATAAAAACGAAAATTTGTACCGACATAATTTTCTGGCTTTGCTTTTCAGAGTTAATTTTTTTTCACTATACATGTATGCGGCGAAAATTCAAAGCATCGTGTCTAAGGCAATACACAAATGCAAATAAACAAATGAGAGCTATGACATAGTATAATAAAGTTTATACCTAGTAGAATAGAAAAAGGAACAACTGATTGATATAAAATAAGATTGCACTGCACAATATATTGGGTGTAAGAGTTTAAGCCTCGATATTTTATACAACTCTGATAGAAGTAAATAGTGTCACTGGTTATAACATTTGGTTGGATAATTATTTAGTTTAAAGATGTTTATCAGTTTTCATCGTGTCTACTTTACTCTTTTGCAATAAAAACAGAAATATTGCTTTATGAAAAGTTTTTAATAAATAATATCAGCTGTTTATATACATAAAGGGCTCTTTCTTTGAAAAAAAACCCCTTTTAAAACATGTTTTCTTAAAAGTTTAAAAGGTTTTAGGCGAATAATATAGAGAGAATAAATAATTTTTCTGAAACGTGTGATTTAAATTTCCTTTATTTTTAGAAGTCGACTTGCAATAAAAACAAGATTTCGAGAAAAGTTTAATTTTCTATATGGTTTGTTTTTTAATTCAAGCCTGAGAGAAGAGAAAGACGAAAATAAAACATCAGCTGAGGTTATTTATGTTTGCCTAACAAATTTGCATTCAATAATGTACTTAGAGATGTGAAAACACCAAAACAAAAAACGCTTAACAAAACTTAAGAAGAAAAGTAGAGTAGAAATAAAGCATCGCTAAGATGCTATATAAAAGAAAGATTTTTACTACGTTTTTTTAAATGTCGTAGTAACAGAAGAAAAAAAAACCTGTCTGATGCTACTACTTGAAAAAACAAAGTGCAATTTAATCTGTTGTTTTAACCAGGAACAACTGTTTCAGATTTAAAGTGTACAATTTCAATATTTCATTCATGAAGAAAAATACGCCATTCAAAACCGCAACCAAGCACAGCCAACAACAAAAAAACATTAATTACTACGACGTAGTAAGTTTGTAGTAAAAACACTTATAATTTCTCCCATTTATATTTTCCTTCCAAAGGCTTTTCCAAAACAGGATCAAAATTATATTTCTCAATACAGCGTCTCCTGTTCTCTTCCAGCGAAACATTCAATAGATTTTCAAGTTCGATGTTAAAACTACACTTTTTAGTAGCAGTAGCAGTCCTTGTATTATTTTTGACTCGTCCATCTTTGCTTGTTGATTGTTCTTTCGTATTTTTATCTTCAAAAGAATCAAAACACAATTTTCTTCGAACAGGTCTGTTCGATGAAATTCTCATAAACTTTTCTTGACTGCTGTTCGAACATTCTTGTTTCCTCTTTTCTTCAACATCGTCTTGATGTTTTCTCTTCCTTTTAAAATCTTTATCATTCGTACAAACTTCTTTCTCCATTTTGCTTTGATTTTAAAAAAATTTCTCGATAATCTTTTTTCAGAGTTATAATATAACAAACTTTTTTTCTCCCTTCGCTGTTCTTGTTACGTGACCTTTCTGTATGCTTTAAAATGTCCTTTTAAATTTTAAATGGACACGAACAAACTTGCCTGTGTTTTGTTTTGGTTGCTTGGATTATGTTGATCAAAAGAACAAAAGATTAAGAACATTGCATAATTTATACAACCTATTTCCAGACCTCTATTTAAGTTCCTAACAAAGAAAAACTACGAGTAAAAAGAAATCTTTTCATATAACATGTTTTTGTTATTATATATATATAAAGTTGGTTGTAAGAACAATAACAAACCACAATCACAATCTGTGAATGAATAATTCATTATTCTCTCTTGTGTGCGACATTTGTGATAGAACCCACAATGCAATGTTTTGTTTACATTTTTATCGACCGGTTAGGCTATTTTCCGTAATATGACGTTTTTAAGCCGGTTTTTCTCATCGGTCCCGTAGTAGAAAACGAAAGTGAAATTTAAAGGGACATTTTAAAGAGACGTTCAAATTTAAAGGGACATCATCATCCACGTGTGTGTGCGTGCGTTGTGTGCGGGGTTTTTTGGAAATGGAAAAGGAGCACGTTGGTCTGGCTGTCTGGTAGAACAAAAAGTGGGAATGATAAGAAAGTTCCTTATACTTGATAAAGTAGAGGAAATAAAGTGTATCTTTATGAAAAGCTTTGTAGGTGTACTGTTTATTGTTAGCAGAATATAAATGTGCTTTTGAATATTTATCTACCTATTTATTGCTACTCACAGGCTCACGATTTTGGTTGATAGTGTCAGAGTGTTGCTTGATTTCTGTTATTATATTGTTGGTGTTAAAAATTTTCAGGCAGTCACAATTGTTACAATTGAACATTAATTGCAACCGATAAGTAATGAATAAGTAATCCTTAGATTGGATTAGATATTGAGTGACAGATCGATGGACAGAGAAGATGGGTAGTAGATGCTCAAGAGTTTTAGAAGCTTGATTTATAGCTATTGATTCATTGGTTGGACATTGATTTTCTGATCGATTGACATCGATGGATGGATAATCTAATCTATGTGTGTGTAATTGATGAGTAATCAATATGCACTGCTTATCGATGACTAGAAGATGTCAATCGAACAAATTGAACTCCGAATCAATTGAACACACGCAATTGAATGGTTGAAATGTCATTGTTGAACGCAAACAAATATCAATTGAATATTTTCGCAATTTTCTTAATTGATTCAATATTAGTGCTACATTCGATTAATTCAATTGATTCGATCAGGTTTGATTGGCTTGTGCATTCGATTAATTCAACTAAATAGATTGATTCGACTACGTTCAATTGGCTCGTTCAACAACAATTTAAATTTTTGTTCCATTTCGTTCGATTACGTTGTCTGGGGATGTCTATATAATCAATAACTGTACTCAGTATTTTTATGACACTGGATTACTATCTAATAAGCAAAACACCTATTTTTTGACGTCACATCAATGATATCTATCAGAGAGCTATAGCAGTAAAGGCTATAAAGTTTTAACTAGAGAGGGTTCGCATAGCAAGAAAACTAGTAGTTTTTTTTTAATTAAAATTTATGACAGTTGACATCTACATTAATATACGCTTCTTTTGGTATTTATAAATGACTATGATAGGGTGTACAGTGTAGATGCAAAAAAATCACAGTAAATTCTGTATAATTCTGGGCATACCATTCTTAAAAGGGGCAGGGCTGAGCTAGGGAGGGGTAATAGAGATGGGGTCATCTACAGTATATGTATCTATCTCGAGCAAGTTACATCCAGTCCAAATTTATCGTAACTTTTATCAAGCAGTGTCACTCATTTCTCGATACCCTTTCATGGCTCAAATGAAGCGTATTTCAATGTAGAAAAGCGAAATAACTGTGTTGAGTAAGGAAATATTAGCAAAAAAACTGTTTTGTGACGTCACAAAAATTACGTCATTAAAGTTGAAACATGAAAATCTCAGTACTAACTTTATCATCGTGAAATTTTGGCAGAAGAATTGTATTAATATTTTACTCCAAATAAAAAAGAAAAAAACTCAAAACATTGATGATGTCATTATTTTTGGGCAAAAAACTCAACACAGTTATTTTATTGTTCTACATCAAACTACGCTTCTTTTGAGCCACGAATTGTATCTTGTATTGTTAATTGTATTGTATCTTACCTTTTTTGGAGGGTACCTAACTTTGAACATATTTAAATATTTACCTTTTTCTTATCATGACAAGGTTCACCTAGTAGTCTTTATTGCTCTGGGAACCAAATATGTTATTTCTAGTTAAAGGAGAGAAAAAGATGCAAAATGTGTTTTGTTTCCTTTTTATCACGTGTGATTAAACATGTCTGTTAGTTAGTGAGGAATAAAGTGATTCGTGGAAATGAGGCCCCAACAGTTTGTATGATGACCTGATCGCTGCAAAAGTGTTGCAGTCAGACCACAGACAGAATAATAGCAAAAAATAATTCTCTGTGGTACGGTACCTTGACATAATCAGGTGGTTTGGTTTAAAACTTTGATTTTAGTTTTTTCTCTGCTCTGACGGAGATCTTGGGTAAAGCATTCAATGTGCAAGACAAGTTTTTTTATTCAATTCAGTGTTTGTTAGAAAACAAGTATTTAAAAGCCTCACCTTTTTCAATTATATGGCAACGGTAGAAAGCCTTTTTTGTCTTAGCTCTGTCACCTTTTTTTAAAAGGCTCTTCCCTTTTTGTTGATGAACTTTTTTTGCAAGGTGGAAAGTTAGAAGGTCAAAGTTGTGTATCTAAACTTTCAAAGATATTTAATTGTTAGTTACTGCTAATTAAGAAAAGGGTGACAATCAGTCTATCGATTTACACATTGTTATATTATTATTATTCTAATTTTCATTTTTGAAAGGTCTACTAAAATCTAAAATCTAAAATCTACAAATAAAAGAGACAATATCATATCTATTTCAACTCGTGTGTTTTTTGGCTCGTTTATTATTTAGTTTCTTCGTCCATCTTTTTTGTCTCTTGTACCATAACCTTCAGCTCCCCACTTGGTCTCACATGAACAAACACTTTACCCCACATTTTATCTCTCTTCAACTGCTCCATTGCAACTGCCACAGCACGTGCAACATTTGCTGTGTTTATACTATCTGTAGATTTTTCCAATGTCGGATGCGCAATATGTTGCCTGCTAACTGATTTTTCATCCTTCTTAAAACCAGGTATTGTTCCAATATCCTGTTCCAGAAGGTTCTTTGATATAACTTTGACATCGACATAAGGAACTATCTTCTTTATCGTTGTTGAGCTTTGTGGAATAATGTGGCGAACTGAAATCTTTGGTACTAGGTGACCGTGTTTGGAACCAAAGAATGCTTTTTGAATCAAAGCTTTTGTTCTCCTCTGCTCCATCGAAACAGTGTCACCTTTACTAACAGTTTTCGTAATGCCATTAGAGGATTTACTAGATCGTTTTGTTGAACCATCATTTGAAGAGTGAACTTTAGCAGATTTATGAAACAATTTTGCAATATTCTCTGTGTGTACTGAACGTTTATCATTATCAATGATCAGCTTATGGTCTTTAGATTTGACAACAACTGACCTTTTCTGTCGATCCTGAGATGGTACGTCTTCATCATTGACATCATCATTTTCTCTCTCAATATCGGCAACATCATCATCAGCATCATCATCGTCGTATTGATCAAAATAGAAGTTTGCAATGGATTCAGAATCTCGTTTCACTCTTTCCTGATCTCTTTGTTCCTCATCCATCAAGCCATCTTGAAAGTCCATTGAAACATCACTAGCATTGTCTTCAAGCTCATCTTCTTCATCTACAGATCTTCGACTTCTCTTCTTCTTTTTCTTCTTTTTAGATGTTGTCACATGCTTGGCTGACAAAAAAGGCTTTAATGCTATCAAACGTTTTTTGTCTCCGTCCTTACGTTTCGCTACTTCAGGTTGCAGTTTCTTGGTGACATGGGTTTTCTTTGTTGAGCTCTTCTCTGGTGCTGATTCCATAGTATCTTTTTTAGATTGTGCAGCACTTTTAATTGGATCAGCATCATCTTCAAGCATATTTCTTGAGTAATGTAAATCCATGTAAATTTTCTCAGGATCATCCTCCATCTCAAGTTCATGTAATGTAAACTGGGGCTTAGCTTCCCAGAACGAACGTTTTCTGTGTGAATCGCCCCATAAATCTTTATTTCTTCGGCCAACTACATTTGCCTTGATTGGTATTTCCCAACGCTTGAGGACTGGATAGTCACTTAATCTCAGATGTTGCGAATTCTGGGAAGCTAAAAAATATGTAATGAAATAGAATAATACTTAGGTGCTTTCTTTTCTTATTTGAATTTCTTAACACCTAGGCCGTTTTAAATATTTCAAAAAGGTATGTTGGTATCGTTTTTAAGGTATGTCATCACCTTCAGAATCGATTTTTGAAGCTTTTTGCGAAAGTCAAATTTCATGATATTTTTGCTGATTTATGACTTTTATGAGGTTTAACTCCATATCTCAAGAAAGAAGACTTTAATTATTGAGGATCAAGGCAAGTTGGTTATCTATTATTTCTATATCGTTGGTCTGTTTTTTTTCCGTAAGTTTTTGTATCTAAATCATTTTATCTCCATTTCGCAAAAATTACAAAAATAAGGCTGATCATATATAGAATTTCATAAGCTCTCTGAAGATTATATACTTTTAATATCGAAATGTTAGGCCATCATGAGTTATCGTAGCTAGGAAACCTGTTCCCTCTGTTCTCGTACATAGGTAGCGTACTCAACAATAAGGAGTAAACAAGAATGTAGTAAATAACAGAGTGGCCAGGGATTATTGAAGATGCCAATTCTTTCCCCAGTTTCTGATTGGTTAATTTTTTATTGTTATGATTTTATAAGCACAAGTGATGACGTCAAACAGTACTATTGTTTCAAGTAGTGGCGCGAGTTTTGAATTGTTTTTAAAAGTTAATGGTTACTTTATTGCTTGAAAATTTCGCGGCATGAAAATTTCGCGGTCGAGTTTCAAATACCACGAAATTAAAACGCCGCGAAAAATGTATTTGGAGCTCAGCTATGAAATTAGAATTCCGCGAAATACAATTTTTAGCAAAAAATGCGAAATTCGAATAATTTATCCGAAAAATGCATTAAAAACACAGTGAAATACACTTTTTCTTTTGGATACCGCGAAATTAAAATGCCGCGAAACGCAATTTTTGGCAAAATAAAACCGCGAATTTAAAATGCCCGCGAAATTTTCATGCAATAAAGTATTTTCTTTTATGATTTGAATCGTATCAAAAGTATACCATACCATATGTACTATGACCATACTCAGTATTTCAGTTACTGTTTGGACCTACCTGGAGGTCCTATAAATTAACCTGTGTTCGTCCGTCCGTCCGTCTGTTACCAGCTTTTCTCAGGATTGGTTCATTAGTTTTTTCTGATTTTTGGCACAATGATGCA
>JAUJPO010078228.1:0-25194 GCA_032270745.1 Tiaropsis multicirrata
GCCTAGAGAATATTGTGAACAGGGCTAGTCTAGAAAATATTGTTAGAGATTTTGTGATAAAAATAAAATAAAATAAATACTTAGGTGAATTATTTTTAGGATTATTTTTAGGGTGGAGTGCAGTCTACAGAGAGCATAAAAGAAAAAGAAATATAAGGAATTCATTTGAAGTTCCTCCTTCATGGAGTGAGGACATTGGCAAATAAAATAGATTCTTATTTTTTATGAAGTTGACATGACTGTCTTTTTTAATTACTTTTTAGTAATCTGATCTACAGATGATCTAACAGTTTTTTCCTATTTTTGTTCTGCTGTGCGTATGCGCTTGAGTCTCAGTGCTTGTCTGTACGGAATGTTTTTCTTTAGAGAAAATGGGTGGCAGGATGTGTGGTTTTTTTCTATCTATCTCTATCTATTTGGTTAAGTTACAGGAGGCTATATAGCCCATTCTCGCAACTGTGTTAACATTGTTAAGCGTCATGTCAGCAACCTTGGACTGACTACCCAATTCTCCTCACATGGCATGGGTGAACCCGGGTGAAGGTTCGTTCACTTGCCAAGTGAATCGCCGCAAGTGGGAATCGTACCTTGGTCTCCCGAATAGGTATCAAGGTCGATGACCACTGTACCACAGCGCCATCGGCAGTGGTATCATCTTCATTGTAGTTTGCTCATCGTTCTTTGACTTTAGAAGATCGTTGACGTAGAAGTTGTTGAAGAGCATATCTTCAAATATTGGCGTATCGACGTGAAGGTATGATGCTCTATCAGATGGTTTTTTGTATGTTTTGGTAAGTAGTTGTTCTTTATGTATACTGTTGTGTCAAGGAAGTTTATTTCAGTTTTAGATGCTTCAGCTGTGAATTTTATTGAGTCATGTATGTTGTTTTGATTTGTTTTGTGTAGGAATGTTTGAAGTTCTTCCGTTGAAGATGTCCATATCATAAAGATATCATCGATAAATCGAAAAAGTTTACGCACATCTCCCACATGACTTTTGCACGCTTGTAGAAAAAACATTTGACAGAAAAGTTGATTAAGATTCATGCATCGCGCCTATTATATTAAAAAGGAGATAATGTCAATGAAGGAAAACAGGAAGGGTGCAAAAGACAGTAATATATTATCTCCTAATGTTATTATAATAGAGAAACGATCGATACAAAGAAAGAACGCGCATAGGCAACCACAAAGGCAGACTAGACATAAAAAAATAATGAACGCACTGAGTGTGTAATAGTGTAGTGTAATTTATTTCAAAAATAAGATGACAATATGAAAATCTTTTTATCATAACAAAGAGTTTATAATAATAATGTATGAACGGATTGCTGGGTTGTTGAAACCATTTCATTTCGAGTTTGGTTGCTGCTTTGTTAGTTCTGTGCATTTCTGAGAAATCTATTTAAGGTTTGTTTTGATTTATTTTTCTTCTTTGTTATTCTAGGCGACGGAATTAGGGAGAGGGTACCGGAGATGGGTTCATCTAAGATATATATTTGGTAAAATTGTGAAAGTCCCACAAAAAATGCTTAAAACATCTTCATTTGCAAAAGTTAATTCCCCCAAATAATGTAGTTCTTGAGCCATTCAATTGCGAAAGTTAATTCCCGCAAACATGTCAATTTTTTACCGAAATATTTGGAAACATTATATACTTTTGAAAGGATTTATTTACACTACTATCAAGCTTTATTAATAAAGGGTTTTTTCTTCGGATATCATATGTTAATATAGTTATACCCTAAAGATGCAGAAAAAGTGTCCTAACCATGGCATGGAAAAAAGAATTTTGAATGTATAACTTTCGAAAACTTTAGCAAAATTAAATTCCCACTCCCAAACCCAATTCTTTCTTCCGCTGAAGTTTTTCCTTTAATTTAAAGTACAATCCATACTTTTCAACAATTTGCCAAGGAAACTTTCCAACAAGCTTCCAAGTAAACTCAGGCAAAAAGGAAAAATATGATCAGACAACAAGCTACAACAATGAAAAATGTTCAAAAGAAATATTTTTTTTCTTTTAAAGAAAAACATTATGTTGTAGGCAAAATACAAAGTCCCCATACATATTGATCAGCTGGTCCAGTCAAGTAAGTCAGAAGATTGTAAAGAATATTATTGTATATTGATCATGTATATATTGCAAAAATAATTTATCTTCAGCTAAATTTTTACTTATTCAATCACACAGAGTTTTTTTTATCAAATGTTATTAATCATGATGCTGGTAATTTCAATCAAATCATAACTTTAAAACATCTTTTTTACAGTTATATGAAATACCCTTTCACCAAAAGACATTTCATGAGGTTATGTGCAAATTTAAAGTATCTTTTTGGCCCTAGGATAAAGTCCTGTTTTGTGGTGGAACCTTATCGCAAATATTTCAGGTGGGCAATTTGGAGTGTGCTGTGACTGAACATTTTAGTTGTTACGTGGAACCCCCTTGAACACTATGTCACCAATGTTCTTGATAGGTGTTTTAATATTGCACACAAAAGATTTTATACACAGTCATAGGCCTGTCATTTGTGTTTTATTCTTATAGGGAAGTTAAATAAAAAACAAAAACAAAAACATAATGTAAAAAGGAGAAGATTGTGATGTAAAATGACAAGAAGGTAAAGTGTTGTTTGACTGTTAAATTCAAGAAATTTATCTTATCTTTTCTTTTTTCAGAGGGAATTTAATTTGGCAGATGGACGCAAAAACTAAATTTGGCAGTTGCTAAAGATTTTAACCTTGAAATGGCATAAAAATAGCAAAAAATCAACCTTAAGGGTTCATATATTAAAAAAAAAAATATTTAGTGAGAATTTAATTTGGCGGAAATGGTGAAAATCACAAAATTAAATACCCTTGATAGTTGCATGTTATGCGTTTTTCCTTCCTGGCTCATAATTTAGGACATTTCTAGGACATAATCAGTATAGAAGATTGCTGGCATCTCTGATGCAAACTGAGAAAAGTGGTGGACAAAAGAATATTTCCCACAGAACCCTCTTGGAAATGATCTTTTTTTAATCAAATTGATTTTTAAACTTCAATTTTTTATGAATAATATCCAATCACTTTTCTTTTTCATAGATCTGTGAAGAAGATAGATTACAGCAAATTCGCTACAAGTGGAAGCTCTTCAGATGGTATATAAAAAACTTTCAAAATTATGGAGAAAGATCTATGGCCCCCCATTCATGGTTTCCTCCCCCCCCCCTTAAAATAAGGGGGCCTTGAAAAAAGGGCATTTTAAACAAGGGGGAAATAAAAAAATAAAAAAATAAGGGAGGAGTTTCCATCAAGGGCATCAGAACTTCCAACAAAAGATATATCAGGGGGGTTAAATACTGTAAGTTCAAACTCATACAAAAGCCCATACTTTTATATTTGAATATTATAAATAACACACTTTATATTTGATTATCATTAATAGCACACTTTATATTTAATTATCATAAATAACACACCTTATTAGTTGAATGCTGTCACTCAAACGAAGTTTTCGGCCCTTAAAACAATAACTTCGGGGAATTTCCAATTTAAGGGACTAAAAAAGCAGGAGGAAACCATGCCCAACTTTTTTTCTTTCAAATTTATTTTGAAGAGCTGGAAATTTAGGAATTTTGAGGAGGGGACTAGGTCTCATGGGGGAGGGGGTAAGAATTAATCATCTCTTAATGGGGGTTTTGAGTGCGTCCTTGAATTACAGAAAAACATTTCATAAGAGTTATATCGAGACTTTCTAGAAAACAGTTATATAATTTCACCTTAGAGGGACAGCTCGAAGGAGGGGGGTTCACATGGGGACAAGCAACTCTTAGGGGGAGCTTCGACCCCCGAAGACACCATGTGATGGTGTTAAATTGAAATATAGAATTTTGTTGTTTTTATATTTTTTCAAGGATTTGATTTAACTGCCAATATCTTTGCGGCCTAGTTCAATGAAAAACCTCCAGTAAGAGTTGCAAACAGATTTGGTTATTTTTAAATTACAGACGATGATTTTGAATGCACTGCACCGCCACCAGTAAAGAGAGCGAAAGAAAATTTGAAGAGCAACAAAAACAACAAGTTACCTGTTGACAAAACAACAAAGAAGAAACAAACAAAAGAGAAGAATTCAAATCAACAAACAGAAAAATGTTCCAGTTCAACAACAGAAAGAAAACCAAGAAGTTCAAGGTTGGAATGATACTTTACGGGAAAAAATCTTTGCGGAAAAGATCATGTTACAAAATATTTACCCCCTAGATATGACTTTTTTTAGGCAAAATTGGCCCATACATTTTCTATAAAATCTCATAAATCTCGAAATTAAATTCTGCCAAAATTTCCATTTTGAGGCTTTGAATAGCGAAATTAAATTCCGCGATAATTTCTCCCCTTAAGGTAAATTTAAACAGGTCTAGAAAAGAAAGCCTTATTAAAAAACAATATTGTATCTTTTCATCAGGTGTTTGTTGTAGGGAGAAATTTAGTTTCAACATCGACCGACACTGTCTGCAAAAAATGGTTTCAATCCGGAGGCCTAAGGGTTGGGGGTGGTCTAGACTAGTAGATCACACTGAATTTTTTGATAAAAGTCCCTTCCTCCTTATTTTTCAGAACATCAAATGCTGAACGCATTTATGAAGACGAGCTGAATGCTGCCTTACAAAAATCTAAGAAACGTTCAGAAAAGACCAAAAAAGATGACAATATTGCTGACGTTTCCGATTTCATCACCATCGAGGACAATGACAGCAGTGATGAGAGAATAATGAAAATTGTCGCCTGCAAAAAATCAGGTTTTTTTAATTTTGCGTCCTTGATTGAGAACAATTTTGTTAATGTTTTAGATATTTAGTAGTAAAACTGTTGAATACATTGCTTTTGTTACAAGTTTCTTTCAGTACTGCTGATCTTGTAATGTCAGTTTAAATTATATGTAAATAGATATTAAAATGCTGTTGTTTTTGTATTAACTACTCGAATATAGCACTTTTCCTTTTAAATTTAACTGATAAACTAAAAAATTAAGATTCCGTTTTCAAGGCGAAGAATATTTTGAATTTTTGTTATTATTTTGTTGGAGTTTGTGGAAATTGTGGAAAGAATTTTTTAATTTTTTTAATCAGCTTCAAAAGACAACAACCAAAGAAATACGACTGCCCTTTAAACTAGAACTGCCTTCAGTCCAGCTTGGTGTATGTAGTCACGGTATCGTCAAATTAACCAATTACCAACCATTTTTAACCATTTTTAAGGTACTGAGAGCGAAGGATCAGCTTTTGCCGATACACTTCCAATAATCCAACAGGACCACCCACAACAGTTACAACTTCAACCAATCATCTCCAACAACTCTCCAATAAATACCGAAGATTCTTCACAGATTGACGACGACGAAGACCAATTCAACAAATCATTAAAAACGACCGATTCCGAAGATGACCCTGTCCGGAGAAATTTAAAAGCTACGGGAATCCTAAAAACAACCGGTCGTTATGGCGGTGGTAGTGGTGGTGCCGAAAAAGAAACGAACACAAAAAATAAACAAATTAACGCTAAGATTTTGTCAAAGACTGGACAGTCATGTGACAGTAAGGATAAACTAATTTCCATGAAACAAATACCGAAGAGCTAACCAATTAATCATGCACCACTGGGTCTCTGACCCATTGAGCCTGTTTTTTTTTTTTGCCGCATCGGAGAAAATGGTCATGCCAGTAGAAAATTGGATGTTCTTGTTACTCACCCTAGTGGTAAAACAAAGAATACCAAAGAGCCACCCCACTGATAACATGTTTAAAGAACAATAGATTTATGTAACCCCACTAGGAAAACATTACTATTTTACCCTAACCCAGTGAGTTTGAAAGATTTGACATTCACCCCATTAAATCTTTGGTACGTACCTACTTGGGGCACAGACAGGGACATGTAATCATCAAATAAAAAGCATAAAGATTGAATTTGATTTAAAAAATGACAGGCTTCTTCAAAATATGTCACCCAATGACGACAAAAGAAAGGTTTGAGAGTTTGCAGAACCATCAAATGGATGTCATTTTGTTCTTCAAAAACATTTTATTTTACTTTAGCCACTATTGAGGAGACAGATGACGAAAATTCACCCGTCAAACGCTCAACAAATCGCACTAAAACGAAAAAGAATGATCAGTTCACTAGAGTCTCCAGGTTCTCTGATTCTGCACCACTATCTGAGAAAGAAGATAATGTTTCTCCTGCACCCAAAAGGAGCGGTACGTACACCCTCGGGAACTGGAGAAAATCTATTGTTAACTATAAGTCGTCTTAGGCTGAGAAATAGAAGTAAAGAAAAAACGCTAATTAAAAGGGGGAAAATTTAAGATTGGTAAAACTGACTGTTTGGAATAGTTCCTTAGAAAACATTACGTCTTACCCGTCTTTCTATGAATTAAGACAAGCAATTTTAAAGGAGTAGGGCCGAAGTGGTAGGGCACTGGTTTCCAAATCAGAAAGTTGTGGGTTCGAGTCCCACCCAGACCCTAAACATAAAATTGCCCTGTACAGTTAGTGTGAAAACCATAGGCCCACCCTTCTGCCCGCCCAATGTTTACATTTTCTTGTAGAATGAGGGATAAATTAATTTAGTAATACTCTTTAAAAAAAGGGGCATCTTTCTTCAACGAATCACGGTTTGTTAGGTTGTATTTTCATCAAAGTTTTTGTCTTTTAGTATCCTTAGAAAGCTCTGGGAAGAAGATGAATGCAGATGAAGAACAGGTCAACAAATTCCGAGTAGCGTCAAATAATGTGGCACCCAGTAGCCGACTGAGACTTGGACTGTCAAGACATCGAAAGATCAGTAAGCCATTACATCAAAATGTTTCTTTTAAATTTGTATCATAAGCTGAGACGTAAAGTGCGATTAAATTCTGATTAAGAAAAATTCGAATTAAATTGATTCGAGTATTGCAACCAAAAAAAAGAAACGAAATCTCAGGAGGCGCTGGGACGACATATTGAGTTTGTTTTATTTTGATGCAAATATTTATAGTTTAGCGATTTTATTAATAGAATTTTGTCCCTGACAAGTTATTATTTTGCTGTACATATAATAGATAAATTATTTTTATTCGCGAAGAATGAAGATGAAAGAAATTAAGAAAAAGGATATTTTACATATCAAAATATTTCTGTGTAATACGAATTCATAATTTAAATTTAACGTAAATTCAAACCAGCTTATAAAATGTTTTTTTTGTATATAGATCTAAAAATTAATAAAAAAATCAAATTCTATTTCCTAATCTTAACGATGCTAATTAATCTAATTATAATTCTCAAAAAAATTACTCTTATATTTTTCAAATGTTTTGACGGAGGTCAATATATTAGGAGGTATTGATGGAAAAAAAGAATATCTTTGCTCGTTTCAATTCCATGAACATCATTCTTTCCATTTTCCTACTTTTTTGGATTGAAAAACACTGCCTTTGTTGTCCTTTCAATAAAATTTGACGTGGAATATAAAATTTTAATCGAACATCAAGGAACAAATCAGAAAAAAATTTATATCGAGGTTAGGTTATAATGTTTCGTAGCATTTGAGTTGCAAGAGGCTATAATGGAATACCGTAAGGGAAGAAATATTTTGGGAGAAGAAATTTTCACGAATTAAACAAAGAATCAATAGTTTCAAAATTATGGATTTACTGAAGAAAAGAAAGGAAATAGTAGTTGTTATTGACAAGAAAATTTATTTGTTCACTTTTAGATCCTTTTCGGCGATTAATGGTTGACTTTGACTTTTAGATCATTTTTCGTAATCTCTGAGTCAAATGAAGTTAATATATATTTTTCGATTTACTAAAATTTTGAAAATGCAGATTTGGAAAAATAATTGGCTATTTTTGACATTTCAATTATAAACTTATCACTTTTTTTGGGCTGAGCATGCGCTTAAGTTAAAATTCCTATTGTTCTATTATTGAGCCCAAATCTCAGCCTCGATATGTTTATAAAATTAAAAGAAATGCTTAAAATAAAAGAAATCATAATACTAATTTTTCTATTAATTGAAAACAAAAACTGCTACAGTTACAAAAATGGTAGCCGCCATGATTATTGATGACTGAGCGGCCATCTTAAAGCTTTTAGACGGATTCATTTCTTCTAACTTGAACTTTAACACGTAAGATGTCTTCTTGTGGGAAGTGCCCAATTTGAAGTAGATTTGTTCTTGAGGCTGGTTAATTTTGTAGTTGTATTTACTTTTAACACAAATTGATTTGTTAATCTGGCCGTTGAAAATCTCAAAATAGGAATAAGCGATCCAAAAGTCTTTTGGGCCACTTACGTACATATTGAAAGTGTAATTCAACCCGTCCGGATACAGGATACGAAAATCATTGACAACCCCCGGTTTTGCTGGGTTTTTGTATACCAATGTCTCTGGAAACGAGGTAACGTTAGGGGGTCCGCCCATTGAGGTTCTTGTTTCGATACCGGTTGTGTAGATTGTCAGTTGTAATTTCTTGTCCATTTCTGTAGTGGGATCAATGTTTGTGAAATTGCATGCTAGATGCACCAATGTTGGTAGAAGGAGCAAGATGGTACTCCATATTGGTGTTCTGTTCATTTTGCCAGTGATAAATTGGTTGTTGCAAGTTTTCTGTTATCTGAAAATCAAATAATGAAACATTAGAATGACGATAACGATACCTATTGATACCTATATTCTGGGTCGTTTAGCCGGCGCTATCATTATAAAAGCCTTTCCTAAGAAATTAGCAATCAGTATGTTGTTAGGGTGTTTTTTATCATACGCCAAAATGATTTCATCCAGCCTAAAGGAGACTCCTAGAATTTCAGACCTAACAAAACACTACTCCTGTATGAAAAATGCATACATACATACATAGATTTATTTTTGGACCAGATTTCACAAGAATCTTTGATAGTGAGAAATCAAAAGTAAGGAAATGCGAACAATATGGTGTCTTACCTCTTTCTAGAGAAGTCACAATTCAAATAAGCAGAACAGACCAGAACAGCATATAAATATTCAAAGGGTACTTACTCTGACTTACTGTACGTGTTTTTAACTTGCATTTTTAGTTGTCAGTGTCATTTTACACTTGTATTAAGTACATCATACTCATGTTTCACCCAAAGAATCTCTAATATAAACAGGCTTTTTATAAGCACTTCTTAGATCTTCTCATGATCAGTGAAGCACTTGCCTTAGATTTAACACTTTACATGTCGAAAAAAATTGACACAGTCCTTTAATTAAATGGAAAGTGGGTTTTTAAAAGATTTCAATGTCTTTTTATCTACAAGAGAGGACGAAACGTATCTGATATACAAGCGTATGATTTCCATGGTAATGGTAACCTATCCCAGTAGAAAAATACATTGTCTATTCTTTGCCACGGCATGACGTCGCAAATGGGGGGAAACCAGAACACTTACTAAAGATTAATTATGTGTAATCAGTAAACAAAATCTTTTAGTGAGTTAAACCATAGTGTTTGTTTTCCCCTCGCAATAATTAAATCTTATTGGTTGAAAAGTATATCACATGACTTTCCGTGGCAAATAATAGAAAATCGTTCAATCAACGTTGTTTCAACGTCAGAACGTCTTTTGGTCGTTGAAAAAATGTTCAAACCCGCTGGGATATTACCCATCGAAAGCCAAATTTTAGGTAACGTAATTTTGCTGAATAACAATTCAATTCCCAAACGGGACCTGAAGTTAAATCACATATTTTACAAACTATTAAATTAAGTAACTGAATACAGTATAGTAAGAAAGAATTCAAAAAGTTGAATTTTTAGAGCAAAAATTATGTTTTATACAAAAACAGAAAAAATATTGTTAGTGGAAGTAAGAAATTCTGGCCTTGCTTTGTACTTTTTTTAATGGTGATATCTAGTCTTAGATGTAGTAATTAACCAGCCATCAGGTGACCCGCTCTTCATGATATCTATTACGTAATCCCAAAAAGAACAACTGAACACCCGGCTTTTTAGGATGTTCGAACAGATTACGTAATGGATATCTGAAATCACGTTGCTATGGTGACACGTTGTCATGGTGACACGTTCACTGTTCGGTCATAATGAGTTTCATGAGATCAGCAATAATAACACTTCTACGATCTTTATCCATAACTTCTTTCAAAATCACATCTGCTTGTTCCATAGTCATCGTATCACCCAAGTTACACAAGTATCGTGATAAAGCAGCCCGATTCACCAAACCTAAAATTATAATTAGTAAAAAAATACATTTAAAATGAACCGTAAATGAGGCCCCATGGCTGTTTGTGTGAATACGTGAATGGACTTTAATCATTGCGTGAATGCGTGAAATTAGGTTGCTTGTGTCAAAAGTGAAAAGTAAATTTTTGATGTGTGATTGCGTGAATTGCAAAATTTCGCCACGATTTTCCTGATTGGTGTGAAATTTTCATACGACTGGGGGAAGGGCTCATGAATTCGTTTCGCTTTTGAAACCGTCGTCCATATCTTTGTGTTATTTTCATTTCGGCTTGCAAAAATTATGAGGAAACTTTTTAAAGGAAAGTCAACCTGTTCATCTGTCCATCTGTCCCCCCCCCCCCCAAAAAAAAAATATTTTGTTTCTCATAATCTTTCAAAAACTTTATTTTTTGAGGGATTTACACTACAAGAACCTATAGCAAGCTTTGATGAAGGGTATTTATTTTATATATCGTAACTTACTAAAGATGGAGAGGCATAAAAGTGTCCAAATCATGGAAAAACGATTTTCAAATTGCCATTTTCGCGAAAGTTAATTCTCGCGAAACATAGTCAAATGGTCTATTCGCGAAAGTAAAAGCCCAAAATTTCGCGATTTTTTGGCATCGCAGAAGTTTCTTCCGCGAAAGTTTTTTCCTTTAAAGTATGTCTACTGGATATATAGGCTTACCAATGTCTTTATTTTGTGGGTCCACAGCTTTTAAAGCTTCATAGATTTCTTTTTGGTTCACTTTCTTCTTTTTCGATTCTTCTTCGTAAATGGACGCAAATTCGTTGACTTCAATTCGAAATTTATCGTCCTTTTGAAATTGTTTGATTTGCTCGTCCCAATCATGTGAGCCAGGATTCAAATCTAATATAGTGTTGTGAAAAGAAATTGAATTTTAGAGAAATAATCCCTATCCTCACTGTGAGAATATCCTAGGGACCTAGGGGTTTTTAATATCCTAGGGTATCCAAGGGGTAAGAATTCGAAGACCAAGAACATCCATGGGGTTGAAATTTCAATATCCTAGGGTATCCTCCAGGGGAGAGGGTTCGAAACTTTCAATATCCTAAAATATCCAGGGGGTAAGAATTCGAAGACCAAGGACATCCAGGAGGTTGAAATCTCAATATCCTAGGGTATCCATGGGGGGGGGGGGGTGAGAATTTGAAGAGTAAGGATATTCAGGGGTAAGAATTTGAAAACCAAAAGGATATTTCAGCACGGATATCCAGGGAGTGACTGGTGTTGAGAAAGATCGACACAGTGATACTGCCCTGGTTTCTATATGAAAGTAATTTTTACTGACAATCGAACGATTCTTCTTACCTAGTGATCTGAGTATGTTGATAATATCATTGACGTCAATCTTTCCATCGCCAACTCTGTCAAAAATACTGACCACCTCCTTAATCTCCGTCATTACTCCTTCCGATAGTTTCGCCATTTTTATTATCTACTTTTATTTTGCTTGATTTAATTGTAATTTTTCAGGGTTAATTCGGGGTGGGGGCATTCGATCTCGAAACTACCATACGTTCGGACAAAAATTTGGCTTTCAAAATCGGACCCTTACACTTACAGTGCAGTGCACAATTTGCTAAAACAACTACCCTTGCATTACCAACTATTACTTACATTACCCAGGGCATTTTTCGGCCTTTCCTCCCAGTTTTCAAAAAGATTTTCTCACATTTCCTACTCTTACAGTGTACCTGTACCTGTACCTCGAAAAACCTGCTCTTAAGGGCCGCACGTCCAATAGGTCACCTTACCTTGAGTGCCCCCCCCCCCCAGGATTAACTTCTTTGTTGTTCGGTAAAAAAAAGATTCGCCTAAAGTTAGCTCCCCAAACTCCACCAAATCTTTCAAAACTGCATACAATCTCCTCACAAGCATCAATATTTTCATCTATATTAATTTGTTAGAAATAAGCTCTAACTAAGTTAGAGTACCTACTACCAACATTACTAATCAAAATTTTACGAACCTATGATATCGATGTCTTGAGAAAAGCTAACTATTCGTATATATATATATATATAACATTCATCATTCTCGCATACGTTTTCCTAAATGAATACACGATTCTTTTATGAACGTCAAATGAATGTTTAGATGACTTTAACTAAGACTACACGTTCTTTATAAGAACATCATCAACGGAAGAAGCCTTTCAGACGTTCTTAATTTTTCTGAATTTAAGCCTTAAAATGTTCTTAATTTTTACTAAAAAATTGTTAATAGGCTATTTTTAGCTATTTTTAAGAGATTCTTTGCCTATTTAAGCCTAAAAATTTTCTTAACAATTCTGACCTCGAAGCCTTGTGTTCTTATTATGATTTGTTCTTATAATGAAACACGTGTTTTAATTGATTCAAGAGATGTTCAAGTCATCTCGACTTTCTAAATTGTTCTGTGACCTTTTTAAATGTTTGCTAAATAATTGTCGGTTAATTTCTTCAAATAGGCGTTTCAAATTTCTACTTCTTTTTAGCTTTTGAACCCATTGTATCCTTGTCATCAATGTTGTGTCAAATTCGCGAGAAAAAAATTGTTTTTTAGGAATAGTATTTCTTGGTAAGCCAATTTGCCGGTTTAAAAGTGACCCTGACTGCTCTCAGAAAATTTAGTTTTAATTTGTTTCATGGTTTTAGTCGTTTATACAACTTCGGACAAAATATTGTAGACATTTGTAAATTAGAAAAAAATCACCAAAAAGACAGCATAAGTACCCCCCTTAACCCACCCCCTCGATGCTCTTGAAAGACGTTAAATGGTATACCAATGCCTGGTCTATACTTCAACCTTGAAGGATCCGAGATTGTACACGTGTGCTTTTTTTTACATTTTGAATCCCATTACTTTTTTCCACGATTTTTGGCAAAAAAATCGCAAAAATTTATCCCACGTAAGGGTTTATTTTTCAAAACCCAGTGGTACACCCCCGTCGGACCATAAGGTCAGTAGTATCTTTTAATACTATATTACATAGGACCTTGGATAGAAAATTTCTTGCTCAAACAAATATTTTTCCCATCAAAATGTAAGAACAATTTGAGGCTGAAAGTGCAAATAAATAAGTTTAAGCCTCAACTCTAATTTACTGGTTCTTTTAAAAAATATATAAAATTGTTGAGTTGCACTATCAATGGAACTTGTCAATTTTCTCACTAATCGAATAGTTGACATCATCAGTTACACAAAGATAAATTATTTAAATAATTAACATATTTAGCATGATGTTTGTTATTCATTCCAAATTTAACCAGACAGAAAATTAATTCATAGATTTTAAGTTTTCGCAGGGTCCAAACGGACCAGGAAAACCTGCAATTTTGAACCTTTTGCTCTTTGAAAAGAATTCGGGGACACTCAGAGAAGACCAGGGAAAATCTTTATTCATTTGCTCGTAAAACCAGGGAAGCTCGAGGATAAATATATTTTATTACTTCCAAAGAGATGATTTTTTTTGTGCTACATACTAGATTTGACTTTCCTAAAAATATCCTATACAATACGTCTATTCTTAATTTCTCGTAAAATCAGGAAACTCGGCTTCAGTAAAAATTTCCTCCAAGACTCCCTCGCTCGGGTACTTTGCTGTTATGATTGTAAAATTGTAAAATTTAATTCGTCATTTGTATTAGGATATTTTGATACTTTACTCAGGCGAAAACACTAAAATATCTCAGGGAATAAAATTACTGGAAATTTAAAAGATTTTAGATGTATTAAGGAATAAATCCAAAAATATGTTTTGACCTTGATGAATTTATAAAGATTGCATTGTTCTCAGGACATTCTTAACTTTCTGGCCAATTTCATCATCCATGTTCTTATAAAGTACATTCTTATAGAAAAGCGTATATCTGGATACTGGATACTATTTTCCTAATGTCTGTGTGAGATCTAATTGGTCGTGTAGTTGTGAACATTCTGTTTTTACTTAGAAAAAATGTGGACGAGTTTTACCATGTATTTCCAAGGTGCGATGATAAATGTTTAAAAAATCCAATCTTTTAATTTAGTTTGGACAATTGACAAATGAGTTTGCAGGGCGTTTTCCCCCTTACGGAAAGGTTTGATGATACTTTAATGGGATAAACTTTCGCGGGAATTAAATTTCGCGGATTTCGCGGAGTTTGGCCCAATCCGCGAAATTATGTCCCCCGAAAATCCAGAAAGGGGCCATCCGCAAAATTAAATCCCCGCGAAAATTTTGAAAAAATGTCCGATCCTCGAAATTTTGAGATTTTCTATAATTACTTGGCCTTTTTTGGGGAAAAAACTTTTCGCAAACGTTATTACGTAAAAACAATAATTAACTTTCTTACTAATCCGCGAAATTAAATCCCCGCGAAATATTTGAAAATAGCTCATCCGCGAAATTTAATCCCCGCGAAATTTTATCCCATTAAAGTACCGTCACTTTAGTTTTATTCAAAAGCAAAGTTTATGTTTTAAAGTCTACTATATTGTGTGCTGTATAGTGGAGTTGTTCCAGGTCGTTTTATATATATTAATTGGGCGGGTACTGGGCGGTCGACACTAGAAGATTTAAAACAATAAAATGACACATGGCGTACAGTGGTCAGTACTAATTACATGTTAATGTATTTGTTATAAAAGGACTGTTTCTCGTACTGGATTTCTTTCATCTTTCACGTTGTTAATTCGATCAACAAGGGTCCCTTTATTCGTGTCCAGTCTTTTCGATTTTGTACGCCCCCGCCGCCTCGAAGAAAAAAATCTTTTTCGAATCTCTCTTCTGATTTTGGGTTCCAATAACAGATATAGAAATCCGTCAGTTAGTGAATGCAATCGATTTAAGCTGAATTTCCAAGAATGTGGTTTGCTGTTCTGTAAATACATAAACGTTGGTATGGTTACAAAAAGGATAAAAGACAGAACCATAAAGAAGGGTAGAAAAATATTGTTCTGTTTTTTATTATCTGTGTTTGGATTGTGTGCTCCTCTCAGAGTGTTACTTCTTATTCTCATGTTGCGAAGCTTCTTATACAAGTAAGAATACACTGAAAAGAACAAGATGAGAATAACGGCTTGGAAGACATATCTGTATACAGCGTTTATTTTGAAGAATAATTTTGGCTCGATTTCGAAGTCATACATACAAATCGCCATAAGAACCATGTAGAACAACATCAATACCCAAGGTAGCAGACAAATTTTGACTCGATTTTTGTTGAACCGCGACAATAAATACTTCATGTGTAGATAGACCTCTAAAAATCGCTCCAGTGTAAGCAGTACCATAGCACTTGTATATGGGATGTTTGTAGCAGTCAGTATGGCTCGATACTGATTATACAGGATGGTGGAGTGAGTGCGAAGTGGCTGGTACAACAACATAAAGAAACTTAAAAGTAACTCGTAGATTAATATGGATGCTATGAAGCAATGTTTCGTTCCGTTCTTGTAGCGGAATAGAAGTGTTAAACATAAAGTGTGTAAAATAATGACCATGATACAAAAGACTAGATTGGTGATATCCCAAACGTTCATTGTCGTCGTCGTAATCGTCGATGCCATTTTATGGGTCTGAAAATTTGATTGATGATGTTGGATAATGTCCTTTTCTTTTTTTAAATTCAAATTTTGTTCTACAATACGTAAAATTATTTTTGAAAGATAAATACAGTAGACTCTCTCTAATTCGAACTACAAGGGGGGAGATAGTTTGTTCGAATTACAGAGAGATTCGAATAATAGAAGTTCGAATTAGCGAGAATCTACTGTATTATAATATAGTGGTGATCACCCTTGAGAACGATAAACGTGAGGTAATACTCTGGTACAATCACCCCAGTGGTAAAAAAATGCCAAAATAAGGCCTGATTGTCAAACCTTGATTAAATCTAAAGAATGTGTTTTAACATTACATTAATGTTAAAAATACGGTTAAAAAGGTTGAGTTTCCATCATTCAGTGACGTATACAAAAGGTTCTCTCGGAGAGTGGTTGGTTTTGCTCAAACTCCTTATTGGAAATTCAACACTCTCCGTCAAAAGTTTTAAAGTACCTTCTGTATCCATCTCTGATCATGGATGATGAAACTATTTTCCCGTATGAGAAAGTCACTCTTTTGATTTTGTAGCTACCACCCATGTGAAGTTTGAATTCCCAGCGTGGTAACTGAGACGGAAATTTCTTATATTTTGTATTTGAGGACTCTAGAGGCGGAAAGAGAAGATTCTTAAAAACTTTAACGGAGAGTGTTGCTTTTGCTCATATTTGGAAGTCAACACTCCTTATTTGGAAGTCAACACTCTCCGTCAAAAATTTTGAGTACCTTCTTTATCCGCCTCTGACCAAGATGTGGGTTTTAAGGATTTCTCTCCTCAGGAAAAAGAACTATAATGACATCAATACACAATAGCAGCTCCCACATTTGAATTTTCACCGTTATTAATTTTAATGGAATTTTTTTTCTTCTCGTCTGTAATTCCAAAATATTGTTTTGGAAAAATATATTCTTTAACATCTCAAACTGTTAGATATGACATATTAATACGAACACCAACCTGAAACTTTACAAACTACGGTCAGTGAGCTCCGCCCAACAGACAAGACGTTTTTCAACGTTGTCTCAGCGTCTTTTCAACGTTGAACATCTTTGTAAAAACGTTGAAACAACGTTAAAAAAACGTCTGTGTCTGCTGAGTCATTGAACATTCATCGAATAGCAATATGAGCAGCCAATCATTCAAATATAATCATTTTCAATTCATGATGTCCATTACGTATAATCTTTTTATACGGAAACTTTAAAAGACAATGGTGCCAAGGCCTGATACCGAGTCAGCAGCCCATCAGCAGTCCGTCAGCAGTGAAAAGCAAGAACCTTGATTGGTTCTTAAAATTAATTCATTGAGCTGTTTCAAAAATTTCAGTTGCTGTTTTTTATTCAGACCTTTTTATTCCAATATTTGTTATTCTATGTTAAGCCAAAGCACTGAAAGTTTTCTGGAATTCAGTCTCTTTTTTTATTTCAAGTCTTCAAATGACCGATGTGTTTCATTTTCATATCTATGATAATAAGGGGTCAGAGCAGTGGCGGATACAGTGGATCTCAAAAACTTTGACGGAGAGTGTTACTTTTGCTCAGGTTCCTTATTTGGAAGTCAACACTCTCCTCCGTCAAAACTTATGAGTACCTTCTGTATCCACCTTCTTGGATTTTCACATCCATTTCCAAAATCTCTTTCAAACTTGCTTTGCACTTAACAAAGTGTCTGTTATCTGATTATTTTACTATTATAGATAATTTCCCTAATAAAGAATTGAAATGAAAATGACCTTGTTTTGTATAAAACACAGCTCTGAAAGAACCGAGCAGATGAAAGTAACCTTGTTTTTGTGTTACATCATTCTCGGTTACGGTACCATAACCCCAACGGACACAGAACGTTGTTCCAACGTTGTTTCAACGCCCAAACAACGCCCAACATTAGAATAATGTTGTTTCGACGTTAAAACAACGTTCCATTTCTGCTACGGGAATATAAAGAACCAACTCTCTTCCAAAACACTACTCTATGCGAAAATTAATCAATATTTTTCAAATATTTCTTTCCACGTTTTTTTCATCTTCTCATTGCTACTTCGATTGAAGAAGAAATGGAAGATATAAACGAAGAAATTGTGAAATATTTCATAGATTCTTCAAAAAGGTACTCGAAATTAACAAAAGGTAATATTTTTGCAGAAACAGAAAATTTTATTGAACACTTCAAATTTATATTTGTTTTTTTTGAAATTTGATATTTTACGCGTGTATTGAAAAAAAAAATGGATGAACTACAAGTACTATGTAAAGAAATAAAATTTAGCGACCAGTATAATTTCACAGATGGGCCTTACTTTAAGAGAAGAGATTTTTTTGGAAATTTAAATTTTTGTAGAGTATTTCAATCCATGGGATACACTCGTCTCTGTGCCCCAGTGGGTAAAACCCGAAATGACCCAGCCAAGAACACCAACGTTATTTCAAATAACATTCTGCATTCAAACAACGTTGTTTGGACGTCAAAATAACGTTCTTTACCTCCTAGGGGGAGGGGTGAAAATCAAACCTCTCAAACCCACTGGGTTGGGTAAAATGGTATATGTTTTCCTAGTGGGGTCATAAAAATCTATTGTTCTTTCATCCTATTTTCATCCTATTTTCTTTGTAAATCTTTCTTTCCACTGGGGATGAAGAAAATATACCATGGGTCAGAGGGTCACAGATACAGGAGTGTTGGGATTATACACCCCCTACACCCCATTAGCCTATTTGATAGGATTTGAACGCATATTACATAAAAGTATCCATACAAACTTGTAAGAAAATGCCTACAATTTTGAATTTTCAAATTGTTGAATTTTGTTAGGAAATTCGGTGATATGATAACGTGGGATTACTCTTATACCAACTTGGAAAAATAGGTAAAAAACTATTCTCGTTGGAAAATTAGCCATAGAATTCAATATTTAATTTCAAGAGTATTTAATTTCGCAAGTATTTAATTTCGCTTTTCGGGATTTGTTATAGTCCCCTCCTGCTCATTAAATTTGGACAAATTTTCCAACCAGTTCATTCAACAAAACACAGTATAAATGCTTTTAAATCACACTCAATGCTTTCAAAAGTGGTATGTAGTCTTCAGCAATAGCTGCGACCTTATTTACTTCAACCTTGAAGGAAGGAAATAAATCTAATAGTCTAAAGACGTGTATATAAAAAGGAGGATTCCTTAGGCAATGAGAAGCAGGCCTCTACCACATTCAAGGCCAGAAGAAGAAAAAAGCGCTGACAAGAATCAATTTCCTTATCTACCCCGTTAAAAACCGTAGTCCTAAAGGCCTCTGCAAACCGGCCAACATTTCGACCAACATCCACTCACCAACAAGTTGGCCGGTTTGCGGTTAAGATGCTCGACATGCTCGAGAAGGAGCCAAAATTTTCACCAAAAATGTTGGCCGGTTTGCGGTAGGCAACCAACTGGAGCTTGATAAATGAACATTTCGAAATGTTGGCCTCCTTTGGCCCCATCTAACCTTTCAATGTTCTTCGAATGTCAAAACTTATCCTTACTTATTTGTTGACTATAAGCTTTTTACTAGAATTGGATCAACAACATCAACAATTTTAATTGAATTTCTCAGAATTTATGATATATCTCTATGGAATCTATATGATATTCCGCCCTTCGATGTTTTCTTCCCAATCTCATTCTTGTTCTATATCATATATCATGTTTATGTATAAAAAAAAACCTAAATTGGTAAAAATAGATGAACACTCCCCTTTTGGCTTCATTATAATGATAGCTGGCCAATCAGACGTTTGAGAAACTCATATATCCACGTAAATTAAAAACGTCGAATTTCAATAAAAAATTTCAATATTATATGTTATTACTTTCAATATTTTTCGCAATCTTTTGTATTATATATGTATTGGAATTTTGTGACTATGATCTCTTTTTCGATTTTTTTTCATTTTCCATTTCCTAATGACGTCACTATAATGAGGGGGCCATTTTTTTTGTTTGTTTTGTTTCGTTTTTTGGTGTATTAGTAACAAGGTTTTTCGCTTAATCATGTACCAGGGCCGACAGATTAATTTTGAAAGTGAGGGGGTCACTGATGGTTGGTGGGGTCTGCAAAAAAAGTTGGAAGCGTGGCAGCTTTCAGGCTCTATAAGGTTGAGTTTCTGAGGTCTGGCCCGCAAATATCTTGTCTGTACACTATACACCAGGCCCAATAACTACGAAGAATTCAAACCTTTATTTCATCCCTAGAGGGTCTACCTTATTACACTTAAATAACTACACATGTATTTAACGCGGGTAAAAAGAGTGCGATCATTTATTAACGCGAATGAGAGCCTTGCGTCTTTAAGGGTCAATAATTAACGCGAATTGACAGTTCCAAAGTTTTTCAGTGGTATTTAATTAACGCGAATTTTGGATGAAATAGAATTAGTTGACTAATTTGCTTGTTAAAATATGATTTTGCCAGTATTCCAATACTCATTATTTGTAATTAAGAGCAAAAGATTGTTTTTAAAGAAGTTTTACATTCTACCAGAGTCATTGTATTGTAATTTTGTAAAATTAAGTCGGGATGAAATTAACGAAGGTTTTTTAACACGATCAGTAATTAACGTAGGATAAATGTACGCGAGTATTTAATTAACGCGGCTTTAATTAACGCCAGGCAAGCCAATTCGCGTTAATAACATGAGTAGTTATTTAAGTGTAATAAGATATTTCCTTTCGTGAAAATAGACGTCTTAGAAAATTTCGCATGAATAAACTATCGCAAATGAGCATAATGAGAATTTTTTACGGAATAAACTTTCGCAAATTTGACGAAAACGCGCGAAAAAACGCGAATAAAGTAAGTGTAAACAATCTTGGCAAAGCGCAGGAGAATTATTTTGGAAGCTAAGGCAGAGACTACATGCTTCACGGGAAATTTACGGTAAAACAGACAAAATGGAAAATACCCGACAGTTCCTCCCCTACCTGGGCATACAAAATGTAGGATGTATCTTTTCAATTCATTTGAAAAAAAAGTGGAAAAAGTATACTTCAAGAGTGCTGACTATAGTGAAAATCGGTTTTGGAATTTGAAGAATTTTGTTTTTACCTTCTTGACATTGAAGAGACTGCTTTTTAACTTGACTATCTTTCTTAATTAATTATATCATGAGTAATTAAGTAATCAATGAAGCATATGGACCTTAAAAAACGTGATAAAGACGTTAATCATGTATTTTTTACAAAAATGGGGAAAAGAGCTTTTTCGTTCAGATTTTTTTCTAAAGTACTCACAAATAGTTGTTTTATTTAAATTTTTGCGGAAATTTTTTCTCATCCAATGTGTGAAAAGTTATGGCTGGTTTTATGTGAAAAATATGCGTGAAAATTGATAAAAAACACTATTTCAAGATTGAGACAAAAAAGCTGTTACAAAAGTTTTCCGCAAATCTATTTTTAGTTCCAAAGTAGACAATTCGATCTCAAAACTACCGTACGTTCGGACAGAAATTGGGGTCTCAAAATCGTACCCTTACAGTGCATTTTTCGGCCATTTTCCCCCAGTTTTATATTTTCTCAACTTTTGCACCTGGGTTTTGTAAACCTCGAAAACCCTACCCTTAAGTCCGGTAGTCCAGCAAAACTTACCATAAATTTGATAAAATTCACTATTTGAAAAGACATAACATCGGATCTAGAAAAGATTTCGATCTGGAATTTCTTTCGTCTGTTCTAGCTTCTGATTATCTGCATCATATCGCAAAAGTTTGTACGCCTAAAGTACATCACTTTGAGTTTCATGCTTGCGTCTTCACCGCCATTTGTACTAGAAATGGACTACAGTTGACTCTCTCTAATTCGAATCCCAAGGGGAAAAATTTTTGTTCGAATTATAGAGAGATTCGAATAGTAGAGATTCGAATCAGAGCGAGTCAACTGTAACTACAAAAGGAAAATTAACCCATACCATATGAACCCAATTTATCGTTTCCAAAATTTTCCATGCTCAAAATAAATCAAGAAAAGAATAGGATTGTGGTAATCAATTTGATAAGTCGCCATCACAAGAGGTTTCCAGTTCCAGCAGGCTCTAACATCAAAACAACGTTATCTCAACGTCAGAATGTTATTTGGACGTTGAAAAAATCATGTGCCTAATGGGTTTCTTTTTAATTTAATTTTGATCCAGTTTCAGATGTTAAAATTAGGTTAGATTTAGATTAGGCAAAACTAGGACTTACTATGATCCATTACACTAAGATTATTTTTGCAATTTTTTATCTGTTGACCTACAAATGGACTTTTTTTACAAGGATAGGTAGTTTTCTATGATCAGAATTTTAAACACCCCTGTCTCTGTGCCCTAGAAGGTACCAAAAGCTCAAAAGGGTGAAAGTCAAATCTTCTAAAGCCCTTTAAATACACTGGGTTAGGTGAAATCCTTGAAAAAATATCTTCATCGTACCGTATTTTTGTTAAGGCTTGGGAGGCAAATAGAAAAGATTTGACGTTAACCTATTGTTGATGGCCTTTTAAATTAGACTATCAGGGGCGCAATTTTTGTTTTGGCTAAAACACTCGCAACAAAGTGTGAAACAAAGGAAATGACAACACTGAGTTAAAGAATCTTGGCGCTCCTTTTTAATTGACCCTTGCTGTTGGGACGTTGCCCTGCTACCACGCTAATGCCTCATTGCTTGACCTTTTTGACCTTAATTCTTTTTTTTTGGATGGGGGCGACCCTCGGGAAATCCGATATATAAATTTTGATACATTTTTTTATTGGTCTTTTACAATTGTCTCATTTCAATTCAGGATAGTTGAACCTGGAAGAAATAATTAAATCATGAACAGAGTTTTCCAATTCCAACGAACCCAAACTTTTTATTATTGTGCTGTTGCTGACCGTCACTACAACTTTATAAGGTATGAAAATGTTTAAATATTTCTTAAGAGGCAAATGGAAAATACAAATTCGAATTTATAAATATTTGCGTTTATTTCCAATTTAAGATATATATTCAATTTCGTTTGAGCATACTTTATGGATAATCACGGTCAAAAGGTGGTAGACCACTCTCGGCCCTAGGGCTACATATCCCAATGATATTGATGATTTTGATGATGTACTGACGTGGGAGAGTATTTCAACCCCCTTCGGACTTTGAGGACCCTTTTGCGTCGTAAAAAATACGTGACCCTTGGGGCCGAGGGTGGGTTGTAGACTTTTTAAAATAGCAGAAAATCAACAGAAACACAGTATAAAGCTCTCATAACCCACTCAATGCTTTTAAAAGTGGTCTGTTGGTATCTGGTAGCAATATAGCTGACTTTATTTTACATCAACTTTGAAGGAAGGAGCACATATCTAAAAGTCTACGGACCTTTTGACCGTTATTGGACCTGTTTATCTGACGAAACGTGAACACAAATCTTTGGCCTAATTCCCAATACCAAGCCAAGGTGAGAAAATGCACATTAATTAAACAACAGATAAAGGCATACAATCAATAGGACGTGTTCCAATTGAAAAAGGAAATATGGCATTCATTGAAGCTAAATGGCAGATATACTAGAATGCTGAGAAAAGTGAGGTGAAATGGCATTGTGTTTCTTAGTGGGATCATAAAAAATATTGTTTTTTCATCATATTTCCAGTGGGTTGGCCTTTAGCAATTCTTTGTTTTACCACAGGGGTGAGAGAGAATATCCAATTTTCTACTAGGGTGACCATTCTTCTCCACTGAGGCGAAATAAGGCCAAACCTAAAGAATTCTTTGCGTTACCGGGTGACGAAAAAAAAACTCACGCGGGATCCCGGAGAAAGTTTTTTCTAGGATGTGATGGTTGTTTGAGTTCAACTTTAAAACTTTAATCTTTTTTGTTAAAATTATTATTTGTTTGCTTTTTCAAAATTTCAGGAATTTTCACACTCATTCTAAAATTCATTAAATTTTTGCGGCTGGGATGACCAGTGTGGCGGATCTCAGTGAGTCAAAGACACAAGGGTGTATCAATGTTGCATGGAGACCCTTTTACTTTTTTTTATGATTCTGATAAAGAGTTAGCATTGTCTCACCAGTCAGTTTGAATTTCCCACCTCAATATGACAGTTAATAAAAGAACCAATCAAATTTCGTTTACGTTTCCTTGTTCGTGTTTACTAAAACAAAATTCTCGCATTAATTTGTTCCCCTGAGGTAAGGAAAACTTGAGTGGTCCCAAAATTGGCAGCTCCACAACCACAAACCTTGGACACTACACGTTTTTATTTTATAAGAACATTGAAATTGGAGGAAGCCTTCGAATGTTCTTAACTTTTTTGGTTTTAAGCCTTAAAATGTTCTTAAGATGTTCTAAATTTTATCGAAACATGAGTGACTAAAATGAAAAATGTTCTTATCTCCATACTTCTTGTTTTTCCAAAGCCTTCGAATGTTCTTAACACGTTCTTAATTTTTTGACCATCGAAGCCTTATGTTCTTATATACTTTGTTCTTATAAAAAAAACGTGTAAGGTACTAGTATATACTGGTACTAAATAAAAAAGGAAAAAGATAAATCTTTGAACAAAAGCTCGTGTTTCTTCCCTGCCTTCCTGTCTCCTTTTCCCCTCCTTTCCTGATGATAGGAAAGTTGTATATATTCTTCTCAAGAATTATTAGTTCTTCTCGAATATCAAATTCTATATTGTTTTACTACTAAATATGACTCTTTTGTTTCCTCTGTGTGTGCAAATCGTATAAAAAACCTCATAAAATATTTATAAAACGGAAGGCGAGATTACAGGAAAAGAAACGCGAGAGAAAGGAAGGAGGAACTTACACAAAAAATTATGAAAAAAAAATGTGAGGAAAAGAAATAAAATTTATCTGAAAGCTGTGGCAAAAAAATATACAACTATACAGTATGGAAATTGAAAGGAAGTAGAACTGAAGAAATAATTTTGGAACGAAGTTAAAAAACTGATTTTGGGCAACTTTAAATTTAACACATATCTTTTATATCGCTTTTCGTACTTTACGTAAAAACATCTCTAGTGGGGGGGGGGGGGGTAGTTTCTTTGTATATTGTTTTGAGTATAAACAATAAGAGGTCTTTCTGAACATTTCCTTTTTGGTGCTTTTTTTGCTGTTTATTTCCGTGTCTACGTAAATATACTGAAGGTGTGCTAGACTACCGGAATCGAGACGTTTGTTTATTTTACGAGCATGCGATTTGAAAATACGAAAATATATGCGCCATTTACCATTACCATTTATGGAATGGGACGACTACTTGAAGCTCGAAAGACTATAATTTGTAAGTATATGATAATAGAGGCCCCCCCAGCGACCCCAAAATTCACGCCATCACGCCAATATTTTCGCGATTTCACGCCATCACGCCTGAAAAT
>JAUJPO010078229.1:0-10946 GCA_032270745.1 Tiaropsis multicirrata
TAGCAAATGTTCTATCCATGGATAGTCATCGATATTTTTCTATCCACGGATAGCAAATGTTCTATCCATGGATAGTCATCGATATTTTTCTATCTACGGATAGCAAATGTTCTATCCATGGATAGTCATCGATATCACCTTTCTCTATTATAGCCTAAAGTGATGGCCCTAACAAGCTTCCGTACTATTCCCATTCAACTTGTATGAGTTGTAGTAGTCATTTTCTAGGTACTGAAAACTGTTTTTTTTCCCGGAGGGTGGGACGCCATTTTGTCTTCCTCCCTCGCTTGTTTTTAAAAACCACGGACCAGATTATGTATTTAGACAAAAAGACCATTGTAACTGTTTTTACCATTTGCGGTTGATATCTTAAACTAGCAAGTGTCCAATTTTCCTGAGACAAAAAAATGCGGGAATTGTGCTTATAAAGTGATGCGCGCGGGCGGGAAATTATTCTTATAAAAACAAAGGCTACGGAAATGATAGGTATGTATCCAGAGAACGTACAGTCTGATTTGCAGACCCATACTAAAGCAGTAGTCTCTATAAGAAGCAGGTTTCGTTAAAGGATGAGAGCAGCTTAGTAACGTAGTGAGTGTGTTGCAAGCGGGGCTGCAGCGAAATACAACAACTAGTTACTAGTCTATTGATATCTAGGCTGGATTAGCGGCACGAAATCGCCAAAAAAAAAAACGTAAGATCCAATTTTTCAAAACCGAGCAGCACTCCCTCCTCCGTCTGAGCAATTATGTTCGAAGACAAAATGAATGGTATAGACTATATAGACAAGAAAAAATAACGTCGGCTGGTCGGCGTTGATGATGTCTGATATCTTTATCCCAAAGCCAAAATCCAAAGAAAGATACCAAACTCTCCCTTTCCCATGTAGCGGAAGATGGTCCTGACTTCCACCCTACCTTTTAGGCTAACCTGCAACAATTTTTTTGTTTTCCGTTTTCACATTATTCTGTTGATGTATAGAAATCGTTTTATAAATTATTTTTTGTTTATCTTTTGCAAAAAAAATGAACGTAGATCTCTTTCGGATTATGTATTTACTTATATACTTATTCCGCATTAATTAATACGAAAAAGGTACACCAAAATCATCATAGTGATATTATGTGGGCAGTGATAAGGTATATAAAGTTGACATCCAATCAAAACTTAGCTAAGCTTTGAGTGATTTTAGACCTATTAATGAATACACCTTTCCCGTAATTCAGATTTTGTCGGAAAACACGTGTTCTCCGTTGTGTTAAAAATAAAGTGGAGGTAAACAAACGCGTTTTTGCCTGGGTTTGCTTAGGGAAGGACGAAAAAGTTTCTTATATAGGAGATAGGTCTGCCGAATCAGACTACCAAAAACCATTCTTCCTTAGAAGGAAACGCAAACAAAATCGGGTTTGTTTACCTCCCTTTTAAAAAACCTTGAAAAACGATGGAGTGCAAAGAGAGCGGAAAAAATCCAGAAAACCGGAATTACGGAAAAGGTGTATTAGGGACTCCTGGGTTCTAAGAAAAAAGCATAATTTTCTTTATTCTGATAGGAAAACGACCTTCCCTAGGCCCTATCCTAGAAATTTCGATCTTTAGATGTTTATGAGATTTCGTTTCCTAGAAAAATCCTTGTGTTCTTTACTTGAAAATCAACAGGCCTTTAAATACTTTGTTGTTCCTAAGAAAAAGAATCTGTTCTTAAAAAAAATTGAAAATATGTCGACAAAAAAATAACGTGTCTAGAAAATTTGATGTGTTCTGAAAATTTTCTTTCGAAAACTGATAAAAAAAATTATGTGCTCTGAAATTTTTCGAAAAAAAAATGTGTTTTGATAAAAAATTGTCCTTTGTCCTAGATATTCGGATGTATTCTTAGCAAAAACTGATGGCCCTAGCAAATCGGAACACATCTCTAGTGCAAAATGTCTGAAAATAATTTTCTGTAAGTACACATGGCACGAGGAACTGATGGCCATAGGAAAACAGAACACATCTCAAGTGCAAAACTGAATTAGTCATGAAAGAAGCAAATGGATTAAAACGCTGTTGTATTTTCTTCAGTTCATTCATCTCCCCTAGAAAGTTTTTATTGTATAATATTTTGGCAAAATATTTACCACCTAGGAAAAAAGAACAGATATTTTCGAGATTTTGCTAAAAATGACTGACAGGACAGTTACATTAAAGCGCGGTGCAACTCAATTTGAGCTCCCCGCAAATCGATCACAGTAGAGGACATATGTGCCCTATTCGATGTTGAACGCAATGGTATTCACATCAAAATGAAGCTTGGTGATGATTGGGTAAACGAACATCCATCATCGGATGGTAAATTCAACGTAATTGGAAGTGTTTGCTATGTGGTAAGACATTTTATCCCTATTTCAGCTTGATCACTTGTTATATTATTGAGATCAATATACACCATGAGCAAGTTTTTGCACTATATAGCCGAATTTGCGTGATGAGCTGCTTATTTTTCGTGATGCGTGATCGAGCCTGAATTTTTGCGTCATTGCGTGATTTAGATCACCGCTGGGGGGCCTCATCAAAACAAAATCGGACCTTTCAGGTCCACACATAGCACGTATTTTTGCTTTCGCGTGTCGAAAAATTCGCATTACCTTTTGCGAGAATAAACCTTTGCAAATGAGCCTAATGAGAATTTTTCGCGGAATAAACTTTCACGAATTTGACCAAAACACCACAATTGAGTATGAGAAATTTCTTTGAGTTTTAATACACTTGTTTTATAAGAACCAGTAATTTCGGTCGAGGCTCAAATGTTCTCAACTTTGGATAATATAAAAGTTCTCTTTTCTTTCTATTGCTTCGTTTATTGAAGACGGATAATTAGAATCAACGGTGAATGATCAGCGATTTTGAGGATTATTTTGGCAAATTAAGTTTCCCGCCAAATTCAATTCCAACCAAATTAAACTTTTTGAAAATATGAACCCTTTAAAGGTGTTTTTTGCTGTTTTTGCGCCATTTTAAGGTTAATTCTTTTAACAAACCGCCAATTTAAATAAATTACCTTATTGGTACTTATTTTCGCGCGTATTAATTTTCGCGCATCAAGAAAAAATAATCTTCGCGCGTATTAATTTCGCGCACAAAGGCCTATGTATTTTTTCTAGACATACAAATAAAAGTGAAGAAATTTTTGAAGATAAATGCCACTTTCTTTCCAAAACCAAAAATATTGTATTAATTTTCGCGCACTCACTGAATGCGCATAATTTCGGTATTAAATGCGCGAAAATTATATAGTACCAATAAGGTAGTTCATGTAAGGTACAATAATATGAATAATTTATTGGCACGTGGTTATACGCGAACTTAAAAAATAAAACTGTTTCAAAAATCTGTTCGCAAGTCGAATAGTGACGTCAATCGTTTATTGATTGATTATTGTAGACCGAGTGATTGGAATATGTTACTTATCGTCATATTATACGATAGATTTCTATTGTTGAATCAAATGAATCAAACTATCATTTTGTCATGTTTTTTGTTGAAAAATAATATCAATTGATCGGGCGTAGAGAGCGAATATGTCAAATAAAATAAAGACTTTAGAAAATGTTGTCAGCGGTTTTGAGGCCCGTGGGGGCTTAGCCAAAAAAGGATACGGGGATGTGACGCTGGTCAGGGTACCTTTTTTCACCTAAAGTCCCATTCAGGGTCTCAAAAAAACGAAAATCAAAATTCTGTCCCTCGTAGGGCCTTTTTGGGAAAAAGTAGAAACTTTTGGCACTTCAGTCCCATTCAGGCAGGGTCCCTTTTTCGCGAATTTTGAGTCCCACGTAGAGGGTCCATTTTTTCAAACCCCAGCGGCACACCTCCTCCTCCCCCGGGTTTTGAGGATTTTTTCCTTATTACACGTTTTTATAAGAACAAAGTAAGGCTTTGAGAGGTAAAAAAATTCAGAACATGTTAAGAACATTTTGAGGCTTTGAAGAATCAAGAGTACAGAAATTTTTTTCAATTTTGATTATGACACATGAATTAAAAGGCTTAACCATATTATTCGTACCATGGGGTCGCTATTTTTGTACCAAAGGTGAACTTTGGGTAATTCCTGAAATATAAATGCTTTGTCAATGAAATCTTGTGACTTTCTAAATTTTATACACGTTTTTTATATAAGAACATATAAGAACATAAGGCTTCGGGGTCAAAAAATTAATAACGTGTTAAGAATATTTGGAGGCTTTGGAGTATCAAAAGTATCATTTTTGATTATGAAAACATGAATTTAAAGACTTAATTAAGAACATTTTTTTAATTTTCAAACAAATCCTAAAATTATGTTCTTATAAAAAACGTGTATTATATGGTTTTATAATTTTTGCGTACTTTTTATAATTTTTGCGTATTTTTAGAACTTGAGTATTGAGAAATAATATTTGTGCAGTTCTCGGCCACCGTAGTAACTTGATATTATATACAAACAATGAAACTGCAAATTGTAGAGAAATAAAAAGGAATAATTTACTTACTGGCTGGTACTAATTTTGGCGGATTTGACAGTTATGATAAAAAACTGCCAAATTAAGTGCCTACCGAAAATTTTACCAGTAAGGTATTTAGATGTGTCTAAAATATGTGAGCACAATATTTTGGACAAGCAAAAGGTTTTACTTCCCCTTTTTGGTTTTCTAAATATGATGCTTACTATTTTCCAGTCACAAAAGAAAAAAGAAAATAATATACAATAAATGTTTACAATAAATGTTTCAAAATCATTATCCTTTTAGACCTGAAATATACAAGTCATTTGTATTGACTGCGGTGGAATACCCTTCAGACCATACTGTTGCTGATGAAGAACGAGATGAAGAACGAGATGAAGGAAGACTAGTAGATATTACCAGTGTAAAGATTTCTCTGACAAAGCTTGAGAATGAAAAGAGGGATTTTGGTGTAGTTGATGTTGCTTTATTTTTGGCAAGAGAAATCCAGGGCAATTTATAATACTCCATAAATCAGGGACACCTGTATCTGACTCTTCATCAGCTAAAGGTATACATTTTATATCCAGAGGCCATTATTAGTATGGTGTAAGGCTTTTCATACCAAACTTTTAAAAATAATTTACATTTTTTATATCAAACTTTTACTACAATTCAGACCAAACTTTTTGATGTCAGAAAAATGTTTTTGGCATAATATTAAAATTGATATTTCAAAACTTAAAATTGATATTTTAAAACCTTTAGGTATGCCATATACATTTGAGTTCGTATTTTAAACATGAATATTCTTAAAGCCATCAGTCAAAAACCAGAAGTTGTATTTTACTAAATTAACAGTACCGTAGATAGACTTCTCTCCACCCCCTAATTCTGTCACCCCCTTATTCATTATTTGGCAGTTAATATCAATACATTCTCTTTGACAGTTAAATATTTAGGGAACTTGAACCTTTTATCTTTCCACCTACAATAAAAAGCTCATCAACAAAGGAAAATATTTTTTTAAATACTAGTAGGGATGATGAATTAGAGAGGGGGTGACAAAAATACAGCGGGTCTACATTTCTAAATGAATGATGCAGTCACAACAGTTGGAGCAACTTGATAAAAAATAAGATTCAATTTTATTTGTCCATGTCCACCCTCCATGAAGGAGGAACTTCAACTGAACTATAGCCTTTTTTGTCCTTCTTTTATACCTATGGTCTAGACTGTACTCTATGCAGTCTATTCTGCACTCCACCATAAAGGCTAATAATTAGAAAGTTAATTATCTCATTAAATATCTGGTAGGGAATATAGAATATATATTTGTTTAAAAATTAAATAATGAGTTTAAAATATTTTTTCATAGAAATCATTTGTTGGAACAATAGAACGATTTACAGAGTAATGGATACTGATGCAGTATTCCAGAAATTCAAACCACGCTCTTATTCATATTTGTGTGACCAGTACCATTTTGAAGAACTTGGGAACAACCGTTTTGGTAATAACAACCTTTTCAGCATCGATGAAGACGATCTACCATCCTATGCTGAGCTCTTGACACCGTCAGCCTCAAACCCATCAACAGCGTTAATAAAACCATCACAATTTGCACCGACACTGGCACTGGAAGAAGTAGCAGGCCCATCAACATCGTACTCCTCTAGCTCATCTTCAAATATGCAATCTCTTTTGCAGACAATGTCATCAGATTTAATGACTGAGATAAAGAAGAAAAATTCAAAGCAAGCCTCTCAAGACTTTAACGCCATTTTTAAGTGTTTTATTTGCCTTGAAAGCAATCCTTCAAAGTTTTCATTGCTTCATCCTTGGATTTAGCAGCTATGTGGTCGACGAATCAAATCAAAACAACCACGAAAATGATCACTCGGCATCAGATAATGACTTTTGAATGAACTGAACATCATGAACACTAAAGTGAAAAGAAAACTTTCATCTTATGTTTTGCTTAACTGCTCTTAAAGCCTGTGTAATTCTGAGTAAATTTGGAAAACCACTCACTAAGGTATATCTATGTAGCTGAACGGTCGAGAGAAGCTTAGTTTTTTTGTCCACATATAGTTTCCCCTGTACCGGAGGTTGTCTAAAATCCTGGCCTACCTGTAATTTACAGCGAAAATATATTGTCTTTACTTTAAAAACTTTAATTACATTATATGCATCTAAATTTAGAAAAATTGTTTGTTTTTAGAGGTAGGTCAGGATTAGACAACCTGCGGTATTATGTACCACTGAAGTTAGTTATCAACATTCTTTTCATTTTACTTTTCTAGTATGACATACAAGGAAATTATTTTAAGGCTTCAAAATGGTCAAACCACGTTGCGCCTCACAAGCAAAGTGGTCATCAAACAATGTTGCACTATCTACGAAAACAATGTGACTTTTCTCTCTCAAAACGTTATAGAAGAACTCAAATCTTCTCAAAAAGTAAAGCGATTGCCGCATGTCTTCAAGAAACTTGGCGCTCTGATAACGAACTACTTGAGACTCTCGTTTAATTACATCAGGACTAAAACGTGAACCTCAAGGTATGGGTATATTGTTAGCTTCAGAAACGTATGGAAACGCATACGGATTTAGGTGCTCGTTTAGTTGCAGTCCGTTTACTGCTAAAGGACCAACAAAAGAGAGATGTCAGTGTCTTTCTCGTTTCTGCCTACGCACCTGTAGGTAACACATCCGAAGAAAACTGGATGCAATACCTGGACTCCTTCAGCCTTTGTATTGAGAGAAAGAGACGTGACGACATTTTGATTATTGGTTCAGACTGTAACTCAAGTATGGGTTGTTTCCAGGAAAACGATGGCAGTCCGTTAGATCACTGATCTAAGGAGTTGATGTGAATGTTGGTGTTTAACCAAATCCCTTAGTCGCAAACTTTCACCACCAATGTATACGTGCAATGTGAAACACACCTTTCAATATGGTATCTCCACTAAGGATTTGTTGAATCGACTTTTGATACCAATTGATTACCTCCATATGCAAGCAGCAATTAGGTTGGGTAGGCCATGTCGCGAGAATGCCTTATTGGGATCGTCTACCAAGGAAAGTTGTCATGTTGGGTGCCCACCAAACGTCCACGTGGGTGCCCATTGTTCACTTACGGTCGTTCTGTGAACAAATCTTTGAAAAAAGCTGGTATTAATGAATGGGAAAATGTTGTAATGGACCGTTATGCCTGGAGATCAATGATTAACAATATTTCTTTAGTATAGTCTTATCTTTAGTCACATATCTTTTCATAGATAGTGCTTAACATTTGATAGTGATATATATTTTTTTTCTGTATGTGCAGTTATCTTTACAGTATATCTGTACAGCCTATGCCTTTGCTTAGATAGGTTTCTGTCTGTTTGTCCACCATTATGGACTTATGAAAATAATTGAAATAACGACACCTAGTTTTTCTGAACCTCTCTTCATTAGAATAGGGAAAATGTTGTAATTGATTGTTGTGCCTGGAGATCAAAGACTAACAATATTTCATTAGTATAGTCTTATCTCTATGTGTTTTTATCGTCACATATCTTTTCGTAGATAGTGCTTAACATTTGATAGTGATCTATATTTTTTTCTGTATGTGCAGTGATCTTTACAGTATATCTGTAAAGCCTATGCCATTGCTTAGGTAGGTTCCTGTCTGTTTGTCCGCCATTATGGACTTATGCAGATAATTGAAATAACGACACCTAGTTTTTCTGAACCTTTAAGGTCTATATTTTCATAATTAGAAGTCAAAATGACAATACGCGGATTTTTCGACGGGACCTAACTAAGCGCCTAGAGTAAAAACAAACATTTTCTTTGTCATTTGCATTGTAAGAAGCGCTTGTTTTAGCCTAGGATGGCGGATTTTCCAAATCTATCTTTTAAGTTTAACCTAAAAGTGTAGTGTAGGACGATTTTTGAAAGTGTAGAATTCTAACGTTCATTATGTTGTTATGCAACTTTAGACTCTAACCAATAATATTGCTTTCAACCACAAAAAGTCATATAAGAACTTGAATACGATCCAAAACATGCACTTTTTTGTTTTCAAATATGCCGGATTTTTAAAGCCAAAAGGGGTACAGCAAAATCTAAAGAAAATAAGTAGACAGCCAAGAGGGCAACGCAAAAATGTCTGAGAAATGTTGGAAATGCAAAGGGGTCGAAAGAAGATTGTTCTGGAAATCCAAGAAGGGATTCATTTTTTTATCTTGAAATCCGTGGAATAATTCTCGAAAATGTTGATATCCTCTACAGTGGATGTACAATTTATTTTTGAAAACCCAATTGTAGTACTTTTCTATCAATTTCAATTTAAGCGAAACTCTACGGTAATTCCATACTGTATCTAATGATATGGCATTATCTAATTAAAAAAATAATTAAGTTAAGGCTACCTGTACAATGTCTTTATTTTTTATATATCACTTTCACTTTTACATCAATTTTTTGCTTGAATTGACTGATAGATTTGTTTATCAAGCTTTTTATTTAGTTTGGTGTTTTCTGGGATAATATTTGTCCATTTTTGGCACTTTAAGCCAAAATCTTTCATCTGCTTTTCCATTTTCACGAACTTTGGATTCTCAACTCTTGTCCCTACTTCATTAATTCGTGGAAGTGAAAGCTTCTCCTCTGCTTTTGTAAACCATTATATACGTCTACGAACACTATAAACATTCGAAAATTGTATCATATCGTACGCACGTCTCACATTTCACGTCACAACAATAAACAAATTTACAGTTGCATTTTGAATGAATTTCAATCTTCCTGATGCGGTGACCCTTGCCGCAGCATATCTTGCCACAACTATCTGGACTTGACTTTTGTAGAGTACATCGCCTTCCTGTAGAACTGTATATTCCTTTGTTTGTTTTACAATGGTCTACATTGTCCAAATAAATCAATGAATTTTTCTGCATTTTTTGCACTGTGTAAATATCGGATGTTCCTTTGTTTGTATCAGCTTTCTGGTGGTCAAGAAAGTTGTTGCGGGTCGTTTGGACAGCTTTATAGTACTTGGTCAGCAGTTTGTTTGCAACATCTTGCATGAGAACGAGGCGGCGATGACAGAATTTGACAGTACAACCAGCTGTTGCTCCGTTGCAAGTGCATGAAATGTGTTCACCATCGTTCAATTCCTACAAAAGTGACGATGGAAAAGACTTCAGAAATGTTTCCCTACTTCCTTGTTGTCTTCAAAGTATAAAATTTGAATTTATAAAACCTTGCTGTGAGAGCATGTAATTGTTACCTGCAATCCAATATTGAGATTATGCATTTGAACGGCCATTTCCATTTTATGACGAACAGTTTTGGCTTTCCAACGCACGCCTGCACTCATGAATTCGGAAGAAAATCTTCTGCCAACATTCAGTATTCCTTTGCAACCCACCAAATTGTTAACATGACTTGCGTTATCTCGATCTACCATCTCAGAAGGGAAGGAAATTTGTTGCTTTCTTTGCAAACATGTACATTTGTCTAGTTTTCCTGCCATACAACCACGAGCAACAGTCAAGGCAAGCGTTGAAGCCGATAATGCGTGCACAAACGCTGATTCTTTTGTATCTAGAATGAAAAAGACGTGGTTAAAATGGTTCAATAATAATACCTTGTCAACGCATCATTTTAAAAGACAAGTAGTTAGTTACCTTTCTTCAAGTCGATATTGAAAGTGGGAGCTTTGTTGATAGTTTGGCAGTTCCACTGATGTTGTTTGAGAACGGTTTCACATTCATCCACTGTATCTTTTGCTGCATCATGAGCAAACAACATCCATGGAAACTGTTGACGGCAAAAACGCACTTGTCTCCAAGTGAAGCCATTTCTTTTTGTGCATACATCATGTTTAGTCCATATCGCATTGATGGGATAGTTCTTGATTCCTCTAAAGAATTATTAAAAATATACGTCATCATTAAAAGTTACAATTTTTGAATTTTCGACAGCCATGTTGTTAACCTCCTCACTATCCACTCAAGCCACTAGGGTTTTAACCCTTTAGCTACCGGGCCCTTTTAGAAAGTCGCGTCTTTTTTCAAAGCATAATTTCAAAAGTTCTCACATTTTTTTAAGCGCGATTACAGAAAGTGGCTGTTGAAGGCCCGCAACTTTAAAAAAACCGTGCCGAAAATACCGTTGGTAAGTATACCAACGTATTACCATTTCGAAAACTTCACGGAAATACCGAATGGTAAGAATACTTACCATAAAGTCGTAAACCGTAAAAATTGCAAGAGAGCCTTTTGGAATGAAAATAGAGATTTTCAAAGTAAAAATCAAACCCGCAAGATGCGGTTTAATATTTCCTATCAGCAATTGACTTTCTTTAATAACCAGAAAATACATAAAAAGCCTAAATGCAAAAAGGTCCGAAGACAGTGAAAATACCAATATGAACAATGATATAATTTCTGCACAAATTCTTTTTGATTCTTTTTTTACACTAAAGCAAAC
>JAUJPO010078240.1:0-10945 GCA_032270745.1 Tiaropsis multicirrata
ACACACAGAAAAAGATTTCATCCCCTTTTCTTGATGCAAAGCTGAGTTATAGCCCTCAAAAGAGGCCTTCAAACTTCATAATTTCGTTAATCGTTTTTCTGAAAGGTGGTTTCTGGGTATGATTTCCAGCTAATAGGGTTAAATGGATACCATTTTTTTGGTTAAATCTAGAAACTTCCATGAATATTTCAAGATTCAATCAGAAGAAGCAAGATCTGAATGTCAGAAAAAATTCTACCCCCTATCAAAAATCACTCCTAGCTTTACGGTCATAAAAAAGCCAAAATTTCCTAAAAATCGGAAAATTTCAAATAGCTGTAAAATCCAAAATATTTGTCGGATTTGAAAAGAAATTTCAGGAATTGCTCAAATTCATAATATCTTCACCTGGTTTGAATTTGAAAGAAATCTGAGGATATCGCTTCCTCAATTTCCATTTTCTGCCTGATTCTTACAGACAGTGGCTCTTAAGGAACAAATATTGAAAATGATTTATTTTGACAATACTTTAAAAAAATTCTCTACGAAGTTGTGGGCCTGCCAATTTGTCTCTTTTCTTCAAGCAATTTTTCCGTAGTAAAGTCTCTTAAACGAGTTTGGAGGACGAAGCATCGAGACAAGAATGTGTCTCTTTTATTCAAGCAATTTTTAGAAACTTTGTACTACAATAACTAAAATCGAAAGTCAAGACCAGTAAAGGATATCGGACATTATAAGGATATTATACGAAGAGATTATTGACCTGTGCTTGGTTGTAAAGCGCATGTAAGGTTTTGACTTCTTCATAATACTGCAAAGCATCCTGGTAATTCCCATCACTCATTGCGGCATCCCCAAGCTTGATGTAGTTTTTGTTCAAGAGGTTGGCCACTTCATCAGCCTAGTAATGAAATGGAAAAATCGGCAATGGTCAAACTTCACTGAGCCCAATAAAACAATTTGATGAAAGTTGCAGTTCACAAAGATTTGGTAGATGAAAAGTCAGCTACTTTTCACATTCAGTGGAAACACAAAATCCGCAAGCTCAATCAAATAGTTCGGGTTATAACAGGTTATTTGTGTCTGAGCTATCTAGCTGTCGTTTGGTGAGATTCCATACTCCAACAGCAGCCGGTGATGTTGTTGACTTACCAGAAGAGGCTCAGACAAAGGTGGTATCAATGGATTTTCGCAAACTGGAATGGTTTTATTTCTAAATAGAACAAAAATCAAGTGAAAAAATTGCCAAATGCAGACATGTAAACAAGTTTTTATTAGCAAATTTTTAAATCAGAAGATGGAATGTTCATCTTGTAAAGAATTTGTTTTTTTACTTAGTTAACTTTGATTGTGATGATACATCAAAGTCAATACAATGGAAATGTTGTGAACACTGATCTCATTCAAAGAAGAATAAAATATGACCCACTTATATACAAAAGGATGGAGGTTTAAGCTTAAAATTGTTGAGTTTCTTACCTTTTGAAGATGTCTAAAATTCGAATCGCCTCTTTCATGTAAAACACAGCTCGATTCTGTAAACTCTAATAAGAAGAAGGTTATTTAGTATTTTCAAGGTTTGAAGAATGAAAATTTAAAATCCTTAAAAAGTAAATTTTGCTGTTCCAGAAGGAAATGTGATTGATCAGATTACAGTAAATTAACCAAAGCGTTTGATATGACCCTTCTGATATTATAAAATTATCCAAAGACATGAACTAATTTCATCTTACCCCCATACACATATCACCCCCCCCCCCCCACCCAGTCTGTACATTTTTTCCCTGCAACAGCCCATTCTTTTGAATTGAATATCTTAATGGTTTGATAAATTGACTAAATTTGTTTCAGATGTATTTGCGCAAAAATATAAAAAGCAAGAGCCAAACACCAACCTGCCAATGATCTTGATAATCATACTCCTTTTCTTTGAGCCGTTGTAATTGTTCAGCCTAAACAACAAAATCGAGAATTAATAACAATTGAAACGGAAGAAAAGTAATAAAATATAGCTCATGAACATACAATTGTAGCATTTTAAATTCGAGCACAGCGCCCGCGAACACTATCTATTCACTGTGTTAAGGTATGGTTTGCGTCTGTCTGTATTAAGAACAAACCTTTTCCCAGAATGCTTGAGCCATGTAGATCAAGATTCGAGGATCAATCCCATGATCCTTTGTACACCTTAAAGTTTCCAATCCTTTCTGCAATACAACTTTCAATCTTGCAGGACTCAGCGTACTGTAAAAGTAAAGAAAATAACTTAGAATTTCGGAAGCCCTAAAATTTCTTAAAATTAAGCCATTTATAAACAAGTGAAAGCATCTGAAATTAATCAATAATCATTCTTCAGAGAAACAAATAAATCCGAACTATTTTATTCTAAAATCTTCTCAAACTATCTTATACCCAATTTTCCCAGTGTAGAGACTGTACGCAGACTGCCACCAATCTTGTTGACTTCTTGTGACCAAGCTAGTGCAGATAACGGTTGGCAATAGCTTGAGTTCGTCTTCATGCTTAATACACTCAAGATGGATGCTTTTGCTACTGCGAATGATACCATAAATAAATGCCTAAACAAAAAAAGAAAGATGATGAAAATAAGAGATTCTAGTGAAGTAATTAAACTTTTTGTTAACGTTCTACCGTTGTCAGTATGAAATCCAAGTTTTAAAGACATTTTTTTATAAAAATAGACTCTCAAGCAGCTGGTCAGGTCAACAATCATCAATGAAGATTTTCTGAACTGTCCACAGCAAAAAATAACGATATGTGCAAACTACGGTATAATATAAAACGAGGAAAACACTGTACTAGAAGACTTCGAAAAGGATGTAATGTCTCAAACGTTATTATCCATAAAATTTCAGATGTGATGAGGCTTTTCAAACTTTTTTTTCCCTATACGTTTTTGGCTTCATGTTTAAACTACTTACCTCAACATCTCTAAGACACATTGCTGTATGATGACAATTTCTCATATTTTTTGCATCCAGTGAAATCCCTTCAAACATACGACCAACCATAACACCAACTAAAGAAACGGTAACGGGAAATGGCATCTTTGACTTTGTAAATCAAGAAGAAGTTTTACTAAAAGCCTTATGAAAGAAATTGCTCCTCATATAAAACTAGCTCATACTGGCTACAAGCAAATGTAACTTCCATCCATTAACAAAAAACATAGCATGATAAAGAAATGTTTTATGTTTTATGATTTAGAATTAAATTTTGAAAGTACCTCCAGGTCTCATAGGTTCATTGATTTGATTCCAGTTCAAACCGATCCATGTGATAAAATGAAGATCTTGAGCATTCTCAGCAACAGATACTATAGCAAAGAAGAATATGTATAGTAATAAGTTAGAGGGCTATTTGAGATTTATAAGCCCGAGTTTAATTTGAGATGTTGACTAAATTGCATGAAAGTAATGAGGGCAATTTGAAAGTGAAACGAGAATAACAGCGCTTTGTTAGAGGTGTCTCCACTGTAATAGTTTTTAGTCATACAATAAGTAGTGAAATAAATTTTTGCTACCTTTTTGTTTCATCATTTTAAAAATCAGTATGGAACACAGTAGAATGCCAATAGCTCAAACAACACTTATTCAAAATATTTGGTTGTTGGAAATTGTATCACCACAAACATGAGATTCAAGAAATTGAAACATTAAATATATACCTTCATCATATTGCACAAGTTGTTGCGGATCAGGTAACGCAAACTCAGTTTCTAAAAACTTTTTATTTGAAGCAAAGCTTGACTAAAAAGTTAAAAAATAATAAAAACATTTATCAATGTTTAAAAAGTACTAAGGTGAGACAAATTTAATTTGTTGTTCTACAGGCCTGACCAACCCAGTTTTTGCTAAAACTGAAAAAATAGAAATATCAAACTTTCCCTGTTACCATAAAAAAATAGGATTTGTATAAAAGTTAAGAGTCTGAAAATTTATTCCATATTAAGACCAAAACTTTAAGGATGTAGAATGAGAGTATTTTGCAATTTATATCTCATTTATCAAAGAGAAAGAAATTTATCATTTCGACCATGTTGGGAATGATTTCAAGAGTCTTACCGACCCTGAAATATTATTATTTTACCGATTGACCGACCCATTTAAAATTGAGGATCTGCTTGTAGAACAAAAAATCAAATTTGTATATTATATTTTGAGTATTACTTCTTTTTATAGGATAATGAAGAAAAAAAAAAAATATATATATATATACACACCTGTGAATGCTCGCCACCATTATAAATATAATCCAAGACAGTTTTTCTTCCCTGAAAAGAGTTTAAAGGATTACATACAAGTTTTACACAAATAGCCCAATAGTGAAGTCCAGAAAGGGTACTTAATCTTAATTGCTTTGCCTCATAATTCCTGGAATAATTTTTGGAACATCAATTTTACAATTTTTGAATACTCTCTCCCCAAGTAAGACAGTATTTTGTTTTTTTTCTCCAGCCAGCAAAGGGAATGTAAAGAGCAATTTTTATCATTTTTATCAAATACAATTACTTTTAAATAAATACCTGTTCAGTACAAAAATCAGCTAAAGTTCCTTGTTGCCACTCCTCACCATACTCATCTTCCAACTGTAACAACATGTGTCCTAAAACATTGAAAAAAATATATATACCGGCTGTCCCAGAAAAAAGTTTTGCTGTTTGGCGGCCTCCTGGCGCTGAATAAAAAGATTTTTGATTAATATTTTTATTTCATTAAAGAGTGGAAAGTCTAACTTAAACTTTGAGGTATAACTTTTTAAATTCGGTTCAGTATTTACCAAGTTATAAGCTTTTTAAGAAAAAAATCATTGTTCGAAAAGTGTAAAAATACGCCAACAATTATTTAAAATGATCTAAAATATTTTTTAGCAAGCAGTTTCACTGTTTTTTACTATTTTATTTTTTAGACCTGATGAAATATATTGTCAAAATTATACGTTGTTGAACCTTCTATGTTGGATCATAGTAAAATCATTTTTCTCTCTACTCAAAACTCTTTAGATGGGACAACTTTCCATTCCCCTGGAGTGATAAAGAGTTCTAAGGTCAACTGATTAGAACTTAGCTTTGACAGTAGAGCTAGAAAATGTGTAGATAGCCCTGCTGATGTAACTAATTGTCATTTTTTATGATTTGGATCATTTCATTATTTATTACTTTTTAAGTCTAAGAAATATACAGTCAAGTTCAAATATTTTTTCAAACCTGCTTGTGAAAGCCTTGAGCAAGCAAGAATGGACCAGTCATATGCTTGCTGGTTTTGTCGTTTCAAGGGTGAGTGTCTACCGAATAGTTTTGGTGTGAGGTGAGGGACTGGTACCAGCCAACTGGCCATCATACATGCATACATCATTTGGTTTGCTTTCATCCATGGAATAAAGTTCTGTAAATGAGAATGAGAAAATCTTTTTTCAAAAACTACGAAAATCACAAAAATTAGCCTCCGCAAAAAAATAGTTCCTTTAACGGGTACACTGAAGTAAACTAAATGTGAATTACTGTTGAGTTGGTAAGTTAGCTCAGTTAGTCTGTAGAGCACTTGCCTCAAAATCGAAAAGTTGTTTCTTCCCGGCCATCGTCCGCTCAAGGAATGGGTAGCACAAAACAGGTAAACTGAATTGCGCCACTGGGAGCTGACGGCAGATGTGGCCCTCCATCACGATCTAAATCAACCCAGTAGTCTAGGCTAGCGAAAGAGGAACAGTTTCCTACGTTGTATGGCCGCCACTTACACTAGGCCTCCTTGATTAACTACTGTTGAGTTGTGTTGAATATTTTTCTAATTGTTAGACCTAAATTATTCTTTCATTGCTGGCCTTCAGAAAAGTTTCTCTATTGTCTATTCTATTGGGCCTACATCATTCAAGTTCAGCCTAAAATGCATTATCGAAATCTAATAATCACCTCCTTTCCAAGCTTCATGATAAAGATACCAGCATTCAAATAAAGTTGACCTTGCATCTCATTGACACAATCTTTCCATTCAGTAATCAAACCACTAAAAGTATCATCTGTCTTCAATCCTTGCAACTTCAAGACTGTAGTATCAAACCTATAAAATTATAAAATCATAGATTTGATATCCATATTCAAATTTTCCATTGTGACAAAAAAGACACATGGTTTTAGATAGTTTTTTAGGCCTAAAAAAAATCACCTTAAAATCATTAACTCAAGTAAAAAAACTTTATTTTTTATGGACCTCATATAAACAAAACTTTTACAACAAACCTCATGAAAGCATTCATACAATCTCTTGTTGAAGATTTCACAAGATGCGCTTTCATCAACTTGCACAATACTGATGCTAACGACAGATTAGCCAGTATTCGATCGTCATCTGTAAAAAATTATAAAGAATTTGAAAATCAGTCCCTTTCCACAAATGGCATTAAAGTTGAATATTTATTTAAAACCAATGAAAATAATAAATTCTGTAAAATCTATTTGCGTTTAAAAGAAACAAACCATTTTCTTGTTGGTATGTGTCAAATATTTCAACAGCACATTCAAGCCAATCAATGTCATCATTAAATGCACCAGTTTTCTCTACTGATCGACAGTGTGAAAAAGCTTCTTTTAAGGAACCTGAAAGTTATAGTACAGTAATCAAATTGTAAACACAGAAGCTACTTTAATTATCATTTTGTTTATTCGATCATAATTTATCAGAAGAGGTATTATACTAGAGGTATTGATGGCAGTAATAATAATAATAATATGGAAAAGCTTAACTTTAGAAGATTTCACTAATTCAATGTTAAAAGTAAATATTGTTAAAATGCTGTTAAATTAGTGAATATGTTGCAGATACACTGCAAAATCATATTTAAACTATATAATAAAAATAATAGTGTTTCAGTCTCTAACCTCTTCCTTTGTAATTTGTAACTAGTTTTTTGTGAAGAGATGGGTCTCTTGGGTGTCGAGTCTGAAAATTAGAAAATAGAATATATAAAAAACTATAATTTTCAAGAAAGAAGATTCTCTTCATAATTTGAAAATGGAATATATAAATTCCTTAAAAAACAGTCTATAATTTATCAAAACTGAATTTTATGTGTATCATAAGTTAAAAGAATCCAAAATAATGAAATACCAGTTCATCTGCAATAAGATTTTCAATTTCATCAAAGCGTTTTGGTGTTTCCATTGACAAAAGGTGCCACTAAATTGAAAAAAAGAAATCACATTATTATTCAAAAGGTTAAACATACACCCTGTAATTTCTTGCACCAGCTTAAAAGCAACATCATTAAATCAAACAAATTATGGTGACTTTTTTAACTTACTTTCAATCCAAAAACGTCAGGATGACCAGGACAGGTTCTTGCTCCTTTATCAGCCCACACTTTTGCTCTGAGAGGATCCATAGTACACTTTTGGCACATTTGAATGACTAAAAATACAAAATATAGACTTTATTGGAAAATCTTGATAAATCTCATCTGGAATATATAATAATGATTAAGGTTTGAAAAGATCTGTGACGTCTTCTTAGTATAATATCAAAATAATAGTAAACTATACTTTGCCTGAATCTCACCTTTGATCAGTATGTCTTTCTGTGAGCTGCAAAGTTCAAGTGATCTGAAAAGAAGGAAAAAATGAATAATTTTTCAGGATTTGATCAGCGAGGGGAAAGTCTTCCAGTAAAAGTACAGTAAAATTGCAATCACAGTTTGACTTATCGAGGTTTACCAAAGTAGTGATGAATATACATTTTTAAAAATATTTGAAACAGAATGACAGAAGAGGTAGAAAACTTGGCATATATGCAAGTTCACTAATACTAAGTACTACAAAATTACCTTTTGTAAGCATTAAAAGCCTCTTGAAAATTTGACAAGCTTTCTTCTACTGCACCTAGGAGGTTATAGACTCTAAAAAATAAATAAAACTTTCTTTAAAAAAAAGAAAAAATCTGAATTGTTATGTGAATTTTTCTTCTTCCTTTAAAGGAGAGGTAAGGTCAGGATCTTTGCTTTATCACATGAGTTGTTTTTTTCTAAATGCACAATAATAGGCGTTTGAAAATTCTTAGAAAAGTCTTTAAAAGTTTATGACATCGCACAAGGGAATTAAAAAAACGCATCTGATAGAACAGATTTTGATAAACAACATCTTCAAACAAATTATAGAGGAAAAAACTTTTTTTCTATAAGCAGTTTGTTTAAAAAAATAAAAATAAAATAAAAGTTACGTGTATATTACGTCATAATATACAGGTTGTACGATGGGAGGAGACATATCAGAAAAAAATAAAAAAATAAATATCTCGGCATTGAAAAAAAATTCTTTTTTCGTTGTTTTTCCAAATTATGCTTTTTAGTAACTATCTTCTGTGAAAGAATCACCAAAACGACCTCCTAAACCTCATGTCTCCTTTAAACAACATTGAATGAACAAACCTGAAATCACGGTCTTGGATGCTCAAGTAATCATTTAAGTATCTATAAAAAGAAAACTATTATTCAAAAAGTGTCTCCAGAAATTTCATATTCTCAAGCATTTTGTAGAAAACGAAGTATTTGAGGTCAAAAAGAGATTTCTTAGAACCTTGATATTTTCAATTTTACCTTTTTGCTGTTTGATAGTCTTTGGCATCATAGTACAATCTTGCAAAAGCAAAAGCTTTGGACTTTTTCTAAAGAAAACAAAGATTTCCATGAAAAAATAGCGCTAGAAATTTTTAAAATATAATTTAATGATAATGGCCTGAATAGTCTTGCTGGTGCTTAGATTTCCCTGATCATTATATAATTGGTTAAAAATGACTTCACAAGTCGTGCAACTTGAAAAAAGTAGCACAGTTGTCAACTTCTTTTCTTTCCTCTAGCATTTTTTTTCAGATTTTCCGTAATCTTTTCAAAGGAATTTCACTTTAGCAAACAAAAAAAACAAATAATACCTCCATAGGAGAATTGAGTCTGCTTTGAACTTTGTCAACATAGTTTTTGAGTTCTGTTGGTGTGAAAGACCTCTTTGTAGGTGTTGTAGATTGTGCCTTTCTAATAGCTGAACTAAACATTTTTTAGCTTCTAACAAAAAAAAATTGGCTATTGAAATATATGATCCTAAAAATTTAGTTCATCTTTTAAATATGGACACATAATAATGTTGCTAAAATCTTTATTCATTTAAAATATGAAAGGTTTAAGAAATAACATATATAATAATAAATAACAATGATGGTAATTTGTACTAGTAAATTGCACATTTCAGAAATCATCAATTAATCAGGAGTAATAAAAATAATTTATTTTCAAACTTTTATGCTTTTGGTATAGAAAACTCACTCATGGAAGTTAGAGAGAAGGTAAAAGGTTGAAATTTAATTTGAAAGTGAAAATATGACTTTTAAAAGTTACATGTAATAAATTTGAAAAGAAACATGAATCAAACACAAGACAAAATAACTATAGGTACTGACCCACATTATACAAAATATAGAGTTTTTGAATCACTTCTTTGCTCTTGCGTCAAAGTCAATGTTTTTGAATGGTGAATATTCAACAGAAGAGGTCGAAGTAGAATGATGGCTTATAATAAGCCTGTGCAGATCATCCTGGTTTTGAGTTTTTTCAAATGATTTAGCCTCTACTCCAATAGCTTCTGGTATTTTTGCCATAAACACAAGTGCATCTTTAAAGTCAACCATATAATTTTGTACTTCACTTTCATCATTTTGATTGATACCAATCCATTGGGTTAATTCATTATCTTTTTTCAAATTTGTCAAACTATCAGTTAGTTTCTTGTGGATTTCATTCTCGTCTTTTTGCGATGAAACATAATGAGCACCTTCACGACGAGGGAAAGAGGGTTTTAAAATACTTTTTTCTTTGGATGATCTTCTGGTAGTTGTAGTTTTATTTCGAATTTTATCGTTAGTAGATTCAGCTAAAGTTACTGATACTGCTGAACCGTGTAAAATAGTTCCGTGAACTTGTGTACATGCAGTCATGCATTCTTCAACAGTTTTATACCTGACAAATGCGTAAGTGTAGGAAGAAGTAAATTTTTCCTGAATATACATGTTACATATATTGCCAGTTCCAACAAATATCATTCTCAACTCTTCCAATGTGACTTTGGAATTTAAATTTCCAACATGAACAGTGTAAAGGTCCTTGTTTTTAAAAGTCTCATCATGCATTTTAATAAAAACTCTAAAAGCTGCACTAAAATAATGTAACAAATTAATTAATTTTTGTGATTTATATAAAATAATAATGCAATATGATCAGTCAGAGAATCCTTCCAAAAATGTGTCCTCTTAAGAATTGCATAACCGCATAGCAGTGGGGGTCGGGGTTTATTTCCCACATAACTGCATAGCGTTACCCTAATGTTTTTCAATTTTGTCACAATAGAGAGGCTTTGGCGCATCATAAAAAACAAATAAAACAAGTGATACTCTTATGGACCTACGTGGTTATAAAATGAATTTAATAACGCCATAAGAATGAATGAATGAACGAATGAATGAATGAATGAGCACAGCTCAATTGATAGGCGAATTACAGCCATTATACCAAGGAAAGAGAACCTTTGTCTGTCTGATGTATGTGAGTATCTCTAAAAAATCATATCATAGGTATCAAGATGACCATCTTTATGCAAAAAATCAGAAAAAAATAATGAACCAATTTTGAGAAAACCCTCAAAAACCTCTTTTTCAGGCTATTTTTGGCTAAAATTGGCCGCTAAAAAGGTTTTTGCCCAAAAATCGGGTTCCATCGTATGTTAGGGTATCCAGATGACCATCTTCTTGAACGAACAACGATTAATTTATAGGACCTCCAGGTAGGTCCAAAAAGACCAACATCATCAAGAAAGATTGCAAATTAAGAGCCATTTTTTTTAAGGACCATCAGGTTGTGAAACATGAAGTCTCAGATTTTCTTGAAATTTTAACCAAAGCTTCATATTCATACACTG
>JAUJPO010078251.1:0-10944 GCA_032270745.1 Tiaropsis multicirrata
GAACGAACGAACGAACGAACGAACGAACGAACGAACGAACGAACGAACGAACGAACGAACGAACGAACGAACGAACGGACATAGGTTAATTTAAAGGACCTCCAGGTAGGTCCAAAAATCTGAAAAGATAATGAACCAATCTTGAGAAAATTATCAAAAACCTCTTTTTAAAGCTGTTTTTGGCCAAAATCAGCCGCAAATTTTTTTCCCTTAAAATCAGGTTCCATCACATTTGAGGGTATTCAGATGCCCATCTTTGTGCAAAAAATCAGAAAAAACTAATGAACTGACTTCAAAAAATCCTCAAAAACCTCTTTATCAGGCCGTTTTTGGGGAAAAATCGACCATGAAAGATAATTTTTCGAAAATCAGGCTCTGTCACATTTTGCGTCTTTGTGCCAATCCTTAGAAAAAGCAGATGGATGGACGAACAAACAAACGGTCCAAAAAATATCATCTCATTATTTTGCTCTTCCTCACTAATTAAAACATTATTTGAGTGAGATCATGAAACACAACACAAAAAACACTACAATGGGGTGTTGAATAGGAAAAAATTAACATGATGAATTATTGATTAGTTTACCCAGCAGACACGAAATGTTCTCACGCCCAAAGAACGTTGTATGCCTGCTGAGTTCATAATGGACTCTCCCTTAAAGTTAAAATACCATTTAAAGCCAAATAAGATTTTTCCTTGAAAGATATTTTCAGCCAGAATATCTTACCCTCTAATGTTAAGCAAAAAATCTGGAAAAACTAATGAAGCAATTTTGAAAGCCCAAAAAAACACAAATTTTAGGCCATTTTTGACCCAAATATACCGAACAAGATTTCTTTTCAAATATCGGGCTCTGTCACATTTTGGGCTTTATCATTTTGCATCTTTGTGCCAAAAATCAGAGATAACTAATGAACCAATCTCGAGAAAAGTTCATAACAGACAAACGAACGAACGAACATAGGTTAATTTATAGGACTTCCTCTGGTAGGTCCAAAAATGATAGGAGGATTACTTTAAAAGTTTATTAAATTCAATTTTTAATATTTTATTTTACTGTTGGTATAAATGAGATAACTAAATTAGATGGTAATTATCTGTTAAAGATAAAAAGCAAACGAAAACAAACGGGGGAGGGGGGGGGGCAAGTCGGTCAGTGTACGTTCGCTTTCATCAAGCGTGACTTTTCGTTAAAATAGTTACGAAAATATCCTTTTCTGGTCATACTTTTCTTTTGAATTGAAAAGTGACTTTTTTTTAATCTAGTTCTAGTCTGTCTCTGTTTTTCAATGCAGAGCAAGCTTGAATAAAAACTATTTTAAAATTCTATCATTCCAACCTTATTGTTTTTTGTTTTTTCGACCATTTAAAGGATTTAAGTTGCAGCCAAAGACCTTTCAAAAATAGTGGAAAATATATTAAAATTTATTTCTATAAGTTATAAATGTCACCTGCTATCATCTTTAGACGTTTTAGGTAGTTCAGTTATTATACCGATATCATCAAAAGTATCAGCCAGAAAGCGTAGTGAAGAGATTCCAGATTGCAATTTCCTATGAAAAAGCACGAAAGAAAACATAATTCTAGCAATCATTTTCAAATGTTCTCAAAATTCTTTGCACTCCATCATTTTTTACAAGACCCAAGAAAGGAGGTAAACAAACCTGATGGAGGCATCAACTCATACTATTCCATTGTATATAATCATTGGTACCTAATTGTTGCTTGGTTGCTTTGGGAAATTTTACATTATAAGTACACTGTAATTTTTGGCTTAAAATGACCCTAATTCGCCAAATGTGTTTTCTTACAGCTTTGTGATCATACATTTATTTGGAAAAGTAGATCAAAAGTTATACAAAAAAACGAAGGTTTCTTTTTGTTGAAATCAAACTTTCTAATGAAAATAAGCTATCAATCAAAAGAAAAAAAGAAATAATTGGTTGATAGCTTATTTTCAATAGAAAGTTTGTTCACTGTTCTTTGTGATTTTGATGATTTTAACAAAAAGAAAACTTTCGTTTTTTTGTACAATTTTTGATCAACTTTCCCAAATTCGATGTATGATAAGAATTGGCAAGATATCTCAATTCCAAAGCCCACAATAACTTGTCAACTTTGCATACTTCTTCCGTTGCACCCAGTAGTATAATATTATTTTTGTTGATTTTAAAGTAAAGAAAGTTAAGTAGAGAATTTATGCCTACTTGACTTGTGGTTCTGTTTTGTCTGCTGCAGCCCTCATCAAGCATGCAGCATTCTGCGACTTCTCCTTAATTGTATTGAGTTGATGGAAATGATGTATTTTCAGATTCTCATATTCAGCTAATGAAATGTTACTTTCCTACAATAGAACATAAATTAAGATAGAAAACAGGGTACCGTAGTTCCTCAAATGTGGCGCTTTTTAATTTTCGAGATTTTAGGTGTAGCAGAACTATTGCATTCAGCTGAAGGTTGTCTAAAATTGATCCTAGGGAAAACAAATAAAAAGTTTTCTTATGAAAAAGCCCCCGCTTTCTGTTCTCTTTCGCAGATCCTTTTCGATAAAGGCGTCTCATTGTAAATATCTTTTGTTCGCAAAATTTGAATACCTTAAGTGAAGATAATTTTGCGGCATTTAATTTTGCGGTTCAGACCTTGCAAATTAATTATTTCTCTGAGTTTAATTTCACGGTTATTTTTAGTCCAATATATAGGCTAATTTCGCCTAAAAACGCCAAGTTCAGGGGTAAAATTTCAAAATTCAAGATTCTATGCGTTTGGCGGAATTTAATTTTGAGGTTGACAACCAAAACCGCAAAATTAAATACCGCAAAATTTAATGACGCAAAAATTTCTTCCCTTAAGGTAGCTATAAGATTGCTTTTGAATAAAAAAAGTGTTCAGTTTTTTGTATAAAAAGACAATTGATGCAAATGATTTTTTGCTCACCATACAAGAATGACGCGCGCTTTACCAAGCGTGAGATTGATTGCTTGCGTCTTATTGAAAAGCCTGTTGTACAATGAAGCACTTTTTACTGACAACAGACACAAATACAAGGCATTCTACAAACTGTCAAACGTGCTAACCACACTGGCTCAACTTCAGTATCTTTCAAATCATTTGTAAGCCCAATTGTAAATTTCATTTCTTAAGGAAAATTTAAGCATTCCTTAACAGGTTTTAGCCTCGTTTAGGCTAAAACTGGTCCCTAGAGGCCTTAAAAATCAAAAAATTTTAAAAATGAAAAAACACTCCCAGGGATTTGTCCAAGGAACAAGGTGTAACAAATTTCAGACAAATTCGACAAGTTTTGAGCTCTCCAGGCTGCCCCAAAGTTTTAGCCTCGTTTTGAAGAAAAAAAAATCAAAATTTTGAAAAAAATGAAAAAATTACCCCCAGGGATTTGTCCAAGGAACAAGTGTACCAAATTTCAGACAAATTCAAAAAGTTTTGAGCACTCCAGACTGCCCCAAAGTTTTTGGGACACACACACAGACAGACATTGTCAGATTGTAGCTCAACTGAAGTTGAGAATAATGGAAAACATCTTTTGAAAAAGCTTTTACAATACTCAAGAAAACTAGTACCTTTATAATATGCATTTCTTCTTTTAGCTTTAAGACACTTGATTCAGCCTTAATTGCTCTTTCCTTAAATTTTAAAATAAATGTTTATTTTAGAATTTGAATATAAAATAATTATAACTACACATATTTACAGTACTACAGAAAACTCCACTGGTCTGGTGCAACGCTCTTATCAAATTTTAGGGGCGGTGCTCTTTAGAGGGCAGCACTTATCAGAGGGTGGCATTAAATAGAGGAAATACGGTATTCAACAAGGCAAAAAGCTTTCCAATTCCTGCCAGTATGAATTTTCTTTATTTGCAGCACTGTTGAGTATTTCCTGTTGAAATTTCCAGAGTGAACTGACAATAGGATTTTCAAAAATCTAAGAATGTGACCAAGGGAAAATTTATTGCACAATTTCACAAAATCAAGCATGGGATTGCTGGTTAATCTCAAGGTTCAGATTGAAATAAAGCGATTCATCATGAATCATCAAAAGAATTCAATTACAAAACAGCTGGAAATTTCAAATTAACGTAAGCCAAAACATCAATCAAATTTCAACCCTTTGAATAAAAATAGTGACACAATAAAATCAATTTTCATACTGTTGTTTTCCTTAAATTTTCTTCCACCATCTTGACAGCATCTTCAAGGACTTTAGTGTCTTCAGCTTCTTTCTTTCTGACTTTTTTCAAATCTTTTTCCAAACCAATGATTCTAAAATTTTTTTAATTGTGTGATACTTAATAATGTAAGATATTATTGCTAATACTATTAGCACAATTGGGCTATTCCAAAAAAAACTGTACAGGGGGGTGGACGAACCTTTTTAAGGTAAATTTCTTTTCTCTGGTAAAAAAAAATGGTAAATTCTGAAAAAGCCTCTGGGAATTTTTTTTTATGGTTCAATGGTAGGGTGGACAAAGTATAATTTAGGGTCAACCTCCTGGAAAATTTTATAAATTTCTTTAACCCCTGGAAATTTTCCAGATATCTGCCATCACCCCCTGGAAATTTCAATTAAAATACCCCCTGGAAAAGTTCGTCCACCCCTATGTATGGACTTAAAATGGAATAGCCCAATCAAGGTTAATTTTTAGAAGAAACTAAAAAATTACTTATATGCTGCAAACAAATTGAACTCATTGTTTTTGCTCTTTTAGTAAAATTTGTTAAAGGGAGAAAATTTTACTAAAAGAGCAAAAACAACGAGTTCAATTTGTTTGCACGCCATTCAGTCTTTTCTCGTTTTCACTTTTCGCTTTTATGATATTTTCGCAAGCTTTGATTTCTTTGCTGTTGTGTGTACAGCTCGATATCTGTTGTGCCTGTTCGTGGATCTTTTGGCAAGTTCTGTGGCCCCAGGACAGCAATTTATGCATGTGTATTTTCTGTATCCTTTATTTAAAAACATTTTCAATTGGTAAGCTGGTAGACCCGTACATGCATAATGAAGCGTTCTTTTACATTTTGTACATTCGATTTTCTGTACATCGTCGTCGTACTTACAATGCCGTTCACAACATCGAACGGAACGGTGTCATAGTCGCTATTATTAGAAGTCAAGATTTTGCCAGGATTCGATGACATTTTTGGTAAAATTTGATTTTTTTCGATTTTTTGGAGATTTATTAGAATTCCACCATTTTATGCAAAATTTGAAGAGCACGACCTTTCTATTTGACGTCAATCAGACAATGATCAGCTATCTCGGCGAAATTTTCGACTTTGAGTCGTCTTGTTTTCTTTGATATTCTTTGATTTTAGAATGCAAAAAAGATTTATGGGCTCAATAAAGCAGAAATTGACATTTAATAGGTCTGAAATTCGGAAAACAAGGTGTATACTGAGCCCTTAATATAACTTACCTGCCAGAAGCGGCAGGCATAGGGTACACACTTTTAATGAGTTTTAGAAGTCATTAACAAATGTGAAAATGAAAGAAGGAAAGAATGGTTAATGTCTTTGAGAATTGAAATTAGATTCAGAGTTTTAAACAGAGCCATAAGTTAGATGTAAAACAAACATCTATTTAAATTCGAGCGATGGGTAAACCTGCGTGAAGAAACTGTTACTCTTATCGCGCTCTTTTGCTTTTTGCTTTTCTTTCTGTTTATTAATCTATATTTAATTTAAAGGTAATCAAAAACCAAAAATGGAGAATAATGTGAATTCATTTCAAAACTGGTTCACGTGGTGTCAAATGTGTCGTCACGGTGGTCATGCCGCTCACCTTGCTGATTGGTTCGTGTAAGTATGCAACTTGTATATGTCAGTAATGCTAATGGGTGATCAATCACATAAAATCCAGGACGGTTGGCTCTTTGATCTTTGAACTTTGATTTTTCTTTGCCAAGATGAATAATTTACTTTTCCTCTTTCTCGTCTTAGCTTAGCAAAAGTATTCAAAATGGTTCCAAATTCATCCACCAGTTAATTTTCCAACGAGCACAAAATCGGTTTGAGCTTAATTCTGTTTTTCTTTTTTTCAGTGAGCACGTTGAATGTCCAGTGACCGGTTGTAATTGTGTTTGTAATGCTTTAGACCGTGTATCCCTGGTCACACCTCAAGAATTAACTCCAAAGAAGATCTCGATGTGACCATAGATGACGCTACAATGTTCGTAAGGGAGTACTTACCGTATGTTTTAAACTGTGTGAAAAGACTGGAGAACAATCAGTAGTAAACAAGCAACTGTTTTAATATCATTATATCCATAACGTAATCTTTTCAACGGAAACCCCCTAAAAAGCCGGGTGTTTGGCACTAGTTTTATTGATAAAAGTACGAGACTAGTGGTAAACAAGCCCGCTTTTAGGGTGTTTCCGTTAGAAAAGATTACGTCATAGATATAATGAGTACGAATCCAGATGCATTTGTTGTCTCTCTATAGTAATAGCATCTTGCTTTCTGGTTTAGCAGCCGTTGTTGTTATTTTTAGGAAAATATTTTTTTTTTCAAGTTGCGGATATGATTTTGAAGTCTATTGAATAGTCAAAGTCCTTTATGAGGTTTTGGAGCTGCCAAACTCAAGTAGTAAAGCCTCTTAAACGAGTTTAGAGAACGAAGCATCGAGACAAAAATTTGTCTCTTTTATTCAAGCAATTTTTAGAGACTTTTTTTACTAAAGAACGACATGGTCTCGATTTGGAAGACTTAATTCTAATACGTACGCCTTTTTTATAAGCATATCGAGGCTGAGATTTTTTGTCCAGAAAAATAAAGGAACAATGGGTCTGTTGTTAAAGAACAAAGATTTTATAATCATACCTCAGGCTCAGGATTTTTTTTTGACGGTGTAAAACCTTCTAGAGATTTTTTTAATTCTACGACTATGATTGATTAGGTGTTGATTTCATCGCCTGTTTTTTAGGGTTTTAGTTCTTCAATTAGAAAGCGAAATTTTGTATTTGAATAGCTTGTATAAATTATTAAAATGTAGATTTTTAAAAGAAAAAAATGAATTTTATAGATAAGTGAAAAATGGTCTGTATCTTCGTTTAGAGATCAAAGGTTTAGTGATTTTTATCTCGGACAGCAACATTTTATAATCTCGTATACCCTAATTCCCGTAATTTTCGCCCACTTGGACGCGCAAAAATTAAAGAGTGCGCGAATTAGTGACATATTTCTGGCTACTTTTAGCTTTCACAATAGCTTTGGTAGCATCAAGAGATATTTACTAACTCCCTTCGTTTTGTATGTTCAATTTTCGGGAAAATATACCACTTTGATAAAATTAAGGGCGCGCGAAAATTAGGGGAATCAAGGTCATGAATATAAATTTAAAATCTTAAAAAATTCAAAATTTGAATACGTGATTTATAACATAGAATTTCTTTCTAGAAGGCGATAAATCTTTATTGCTTGACACCTTGTTAAACTTGAGAGGTTTTACAAATGACCTGCTGTCCATATATAGTAAAAGACAATTCAAGTTCATTCAACCTGCTCACGAAAATGTTCTCGCAAAAGCTTTTGGCGTGACTCTTTCGTAGGGTGTGTCAAGTCATTTGATTTGTGTGAAATAAAAAATTCAGTTCAAAAGGTACTCTAAATTAATATTTCTGTTCTTTCTTTAGATATGTGACACTAAAACGTGTATAAAATATATTTTTTAAATATTCTACAAAAAAGCTAAAACAAAGTTATAACCCTATTCACAATTTTAATGTACAAAATGTTAACTCACAAATTGTCTTGAGACAAGGAGTATGTAACTCTGTTGGCTTCACTTCAACTTGCTCTATTGTATCTTTGTTGAGCCGTCGGATTGTCAATGTTCATGTTCATGTTGACTGTGTCTTTATTTTTCTCTTCCTTTATTTCACAGTTTTCGTTGTTCTCTATCAAGAGCGGTTTGTATAAGAGCTGATTGCCAAAGTTTGGGTTGAACTCATACTTGCAGGAATTCAATTCATGCTCAGTGAAATAATGTCCAGTCTTTTTATGGGCGGCCGCCCCTAGACCACCATTTGCTCCATAAAAGTCGCCCTCCATACGCCACACACTGAAGCTGTAACTTAGTTTTTCTTGTGCCAAAAGAAAATCGATTTGCTGGTTCGAAGTGTTCTGTTCGTCACATTCTAGAACTTTGCTCAAAAATTCGATATACATGGAGGCTAGTTTTAGTGTCTGTATTTTGGAAAGCTTGTCGGATGGAAGCGTTGGAATAATCTTGCGTAAAGAGTTAAATGCTTGATTTAAAGCTTGAGTTCGTTGTCGCTCGCGGATGTTAGCGATCGCGCGTTGTGCTTTCGGCTCCTCCTCATCATCATTGCTAAACATCAGGTGAGCAGATTGCTGTATTTTCATATTGTTTTCAGGTTGCTGTAGACTACGATAGTTACTTTTGGATGGGCTACACATGGTGTCTGTTGTGAAACCATCGAATGGGGATTTCCGTTTGCGTGGATTCAATGCTGTCAGATGATTCCCCATATTTCGATATCCACCAACTTCACCACCACTAACTCCAACATTGATACTACCATAATCATTCACTTCAGAATAATGATGAAGAAACATTTTTCAATGTGTTATTACACAAAAAAAATCCGAACCAGAAATTACTAAAAGATTAACCACCAAAAATTGGCCTGTTAAAGACTCAATATGAGCTATAAAGATTTAGCGTTTTTTTTTTATATCTCCGTTTAGCCAACTTATGTTCCTTGCTTCTTCTCGCGTCTGTTTCTGATATCTTTATTGACGTGATGTGACTCTTGGTTCTTTATCAAGATGTTACTTCTTTTCATCGCCAAACCCGAAGAAATGATATAAAGATTAAAATTTGGTAAACTTTTATAGCGACCTTCTTAACCAATGAATGCTATTTCGAGCTTTATAAAATATGGCATACATAAGTATAAAATAGTCTACTCTAAAACCTTGACTCTGTTTTTCCAATGTGCTGTCATAGACTTTTTGACGCTGTTCTCTAGCCGGACAATTTTCAATTGACAAAGTCATTTTTCATTGTTTTATGACTGACGGTTGTCAATCTTTGGTGTGAATCACGGTATAAATTAGCATAAAAAAATTTTGGATTACTTTAAGGAGTTTTTAAAATTTAAGGAGTAAAATTATCATCAAAAGAATTTCATTATCTATTCGGCAATACATGACCAAATAAAATATAAAGAAAGCAGAAATTTAGTGAAATTTTTGTTTTTACGATGTTAAAGGTGTTGTGTTGTGTGTGTTATGAAAATGACTGAAGCGTGTCATGTATCTATTTCCTGTATGGCTACATTGACTGTCTCTGGACACCATTGATGTAGTCTACAAATCCTGGCTAGCTATTTGTCTTAAAGTTTCTATTTACCAGACTTACTTTCAAAGTCTTGGCTAGCTATTCTATTTGTCTCAAAGTTTTCCATTTACCAGACTTACTTTCAAGGTCTTGTTTAGCTATTCTATTTGTCTCAATAAAGTCTTGTAAATGTTTTCAATTTACAAAAAACGAAGAAATGCAGTCCCAAAACGGAGAATTTACAGAAATTTTAGATATATTTTCCATACCTATATTGTTATTGTGAGAAAAATAGAATAAAGATCTCTAGATTATAAGTGAACTATACATAAATAATATCCTTTCGCTTGATGAACAAAAGCATTCTAATTTTGTAAAAAATATGTAACAATAAATTCAAAATACTTACTTTAAAGGAAGAAACTTTCACGGAAAAAACTTTCGCAAGGCAAAAGAAATCGCGAAATTTTGGGATTTTACTTTCGCTAATGGGCCATTTGACTATATTTCGCGAAAATTAACTTTCGTGAAAAAGGCAATTTGAAAATCTTTAGGACTCTTTTTCTGCCTTTCCATATTTAACCTTAGGATATCTGAAGTAAAACCCCTTCATCAAAGCTTGTTAAATTATCGAAACTTACTTTCGCGATATTGCCGAAAGTTTTTTCCTTTGAAGTATGTGTATGTATTAAATAATGGAAAATTAAGCAGCATTTGAAAAATCTGGAGTCTTACGCTCCTTAATTCAATATATCCAAAGGTTCTTGTCAACTTTTACTCAAGTTGTTATGTCCCAATGGTTATCCTTTAAACATTAAAGATGAGTAGAAAGTAGGATTCCAAAAGCTTTGGTGCTAAATATCAGCCTCTGAACATTTTTTTTAAAATCATTCTTATTCCTGGCTTTCAATCGGGTGGAAATAGGAAATCTATCTATAAATAACGTCTTTTGGGTGGTATAAATTTTTTCCAATAAGATTCAAAATAAAATCTTAAAATAACATAATTTGTCTCTCAAGATATAGTGCTTCAAAATGTGCAGAATACGTATCCAAGAAATGCAAATAATTTCAATTCGTTCCATGTTACAATATCATTAATTCGATGTTAACTGCTAATAGTACTGTTGTTAAGTGTTGCTAGTATTATTCGAATCCAATCCAGTCATATCCGACCAGCACTCTCTGCAAAACACCGGTACCTCTCTTACCCGGTCACTTTTTCCCTCGCTCAAGAGTTCAACCAATGGGGACTTCCGGATTATCTTCATTTCCGATGAGATCTCCGATAGTTTGTATTTCCCCTCTCCGTTGTTTTTCCGTAATCACCATTCGAGAACTGGATGTGTCAATATCACTTGTGGTTACAGATTTCCGTTGTTCTTTGTTTTTCCGCATTTCCACCTCGATATCTTGAACCATTCCACTGATCCATTGGCGGGCGGATGTCAAAGCTATTCGGGCGGAGTTTAAAGCACCACCTACGAATAAAAAATGTGTTCGTATTATGCACATGAACATAATAATTCATCTTCCAATATGTTGAGTACTCCAAGAATGTATAATAGAACTCTGGATAAACAACTTGCTGAGTTTCCGTAGATTTTTCATGTTCTAGCTATGTCCGC
>JAUJPO010078262.1:0-10944 GCA_032270745.1 Tiaropsis multicirrata
TAAAAGTAAATTATATTCACTTTTTGAATATATTTTAAGGGGCAAAGTCACTTTTGGTTTTTGTTATGATCCAGCACCAAAATATACGATAATCTAAGGTATGGCGGATTTGGCGAGAACTTAATTTGGCGGATGGCAAAAAGATTTAAATTTGGCGTGATTTTATTTTGGCGGATGGAAAAAAATATTAAATTTGGCGGTAATTTAATTTGGTGGATAACGAAAAAAGTTAATTTTGCCGGCCAGTATATATACTAATATATTGTCACAATATGTATCGGTATAAATATACCGATGTACCAATAAATTCAGGGAACGTGAAAAGTTTAGGGCACGTGAAAAATTTAGGGCACTAGGACACTTGAGGCACGTGAAAAAGTGAAGGCACTAGATCACGGGATTTAGCAGACTATTCTACTTAATAACCTTGCCATCGTCAACCTTTACCATGTTTCTACACTTAAGTATATTAACATGCATAGGTTGTATACACATACACTGAACTTACTTGATACACAATATTTGAATATCCCAATCAGAAATCATTTTCTTTAATAAAACTACATACAATCTGACAATGTTGATATTTTTCACGAAACGTTATAGCACTCGAGACTACACACTAAAAACCTTTAAAAACAGACATCATACATACAATCATGATACATTTAATAACAATGTACAACAGTCTCATATTACGACAATAATATTGTCAAGCTTGTGACATCTTTATGCTAGCGATGAATAATCAAAGGTAACTTGTAAAGGGTGTAAACTGGCTTGGCTAAAGTTTCTTACAACTATTTGAAAATTTTATTCCGGGATCTATCAATAGTGCCAAAATCTATACACACTGATCCGTTTGCCCACGGGCTTGTGAATTTAAATGGACGTTCAACGATTTTGTTTCTTAGAAGCCATCTGCATTGCCGCAAAATAATAAGAACAAATACTACATAGTTACATAACATCCCGTCCAAATTCCGTCAAATTATATATTCATGGGTTTTGAATGCCAAAAAAAGCCTAAAAAGGTATTGCTGAGGAACGAAATTATCTTAAAAAACTTCACAATACTTTTTGACCTGCTAAATCCGACATATTAGCAGGTGGAAAACAAAAAATTGCACTTAAGTAACATTTTCAAATCGTCTTCCTGGAAATGAATTTTTTGTTGCTTAAAAAATATACTTGTTGAAGTTTAAAGATTGCTTAATATAGTAATGAAAGTTAGAACTCTGCACTCTCAGAAAATGATATGCACTTTGAGGTTAAACCTTTAAACTTTTTAGTCGGATTTTCTACTTAATGTCGGAAAAATTGTCTCATAGTGTATTGCAATCATCTATAAAAAAAAGAACAGTTGAGACTTTTGACGTTAGTTTTGAACAAATTAGTCTCGAGTGAGATCTCGCTTAAATTCATTGTTTCTTTTTATGACCCATACTTAATACCAAAACGGATGGTTCAAAGAAACAAAAATTCAACAAAAGATGTTGAACGTCCATTTAAATTCACAAGTCCGTGGTTTGCCACAATCATCAACCAGAAAAAGATGTGGGACGGGGGTTGAAGATATAAGGTTTTTTTCATAATTTACTTTCGGACATTTTACATTTTCAAACCTTGGACAATGATTTTATCCACCGGCGAGCGTCGATTTGAGCATTCTGTACCAAAGTTAATCGTTTGTTAGTATACTCAGTTGATATTGTCTGTTTTGCCGTAAATTTCGTCTCTGCGGCGAAGTGTTGAAAATTCAAAATGGCGGTAAAATTTGTGATATTCGAAGAAACAGAATGATAAGGTGTGTTTTCAAAGCTTATTTGAGCTGATTTGTAAAGTTTCTCAACAAAATAAAAACTGGAAAAGAGCAAAGACATCTCAAGTGTTTGTGTACAGTCAGTCACATACTCGGTCCCAGCCCGGAAATGCAGTCCACTCTCTGTTTGCTTCGTTTTTGTATAGTTCAATGCTAGTAGAATATCAGGTCACCGGCTGACTTTTTTAAATCGATGCCAAATCGCACACCCATCGATCTACTGAAACTGCTGCAACATTTTTCACGGACCAAATTCGTTTCAATATGGATAAAGGTGAACTTACTGGAGCCCTTTATTACGATCTAAACAAGGCTTTTGATACAATCAGTCATTCCATTCTCTTAAATACCCTTGACAGCTACGGTGTTTCTGGTCCTTCGCTTGATCTAATCACTGATTATCTATTTAACCGTTTGCAACAAGTGTCATATCTAGGGAATTATGCTCTTTGGAACCCATCGGCGTCTATGGAGGCAGAGTCACTCGTTATATATCCACATCAACGGAATCCCGATCAATCTTGGTATTACCCTCACACAGTCTCTAGACCTTCCATCTCACTGAAGCATTAAAAAAAGCAACCTCACGTATTCGTCTTCTTCTGAAAACTCGTACTTTCATGGACATTGACACCGCCAGTCTTGTTTATCAATCCATGATTTTACCTTTATTCACGTACTGCTCGTTCTGTCTGTATGGACCCATCCCCACCCAGTATCTTAAGGAAAGATTTTTGGAACTTGAACGAAGGGCTGGACGAATTATTGGTACTACTGTTCCAAAGCGAGAAAGCATCCTGAAAAAAAGAATTTGTCTATTTGTCCATCGATGTATGTATAAGAACAATACTTGTGGTACTTTCGACCATTATTTTGAATTTAAATCCTCCACGCCTAGGATTAGAACCAAAATGGTTCAACTCTAAAAATACCGAGGATTAAACTTGAAGCCGCTCCAGCTACTTTCAAATTTCAAGGAATAAAGATTTTTAGTTTACTTCCTCTGGTTTTAACTTTAGCTACTCACATACGTAGTCCTAGTCAGCCACCTCCCTATTTTTATGCTAGTTCAGTGGGTCGGCAGTTTTATAGAACAAAAATTTTAATTGGTCTAGCCTTATATCCCAATGGAATTTCAAAGTTAAGTCACCAATTTTGCAGTATATGTAATCGAATGAAATCCCGTCACATAGGACTAAATATCCTAGAACTTAAAAAAAGAACAAAAATATATTTCGATACAAATATATTTCGATACAAATATATTTCGATACAAATAAAATTTAAGTATATTTGATTGAATAAACTTTTGCGAACTGAAAAAATCTCCAATTTTCGCAAAAGAAGGAGAAGATTCTTTTAGAACATTGAAAATAATATCAAAATTTCTAATAATAAACTTGTTCGCAAATGAGCGATTTTGAATTTTTTTGAGAGTTTGACCGTTTTTTGGTCATATTTTTACCTTTTATTAAGCAAGGGTTAAAGTAGTATGTACCTAAATTGCCAATAAAAAGCATTACAAATACCTCAATTTCATTTTTAGGCACTTTTGGTAAAAACTAGACTGTTTTATCAGTTTCATATGGTTGCTAATTAAAAAGTCTTTTTAGCAATTCTTTTTATTTTTTTATTTTTAGATATTATTAAAAAGAAGCTCAGGAGGGTTTGTTGGAATTGATCTCCGAGTAAAGTACACTTCAATTGCCTGTTTAGAAGGATCAGGGTTGGAGGACATTTTCCATTGATGTGCCCACTCACTAATCTTAAGCATATCATTGTTCAACTCAATAGAACAACGAATTTGATCGAAAATAAAGGAGAATAAAGATGAGTCATCAGCAAAAATTTTGATCTTGGAGATAATATCATCTGGAAGGTCATTAATGTAAATCAAAAAGAAAAGAGGTCCAAGGATAGAGCCTTGAGGAACACCAGCTGAGATCTCCCAAAAAGAAAATTTTGAATCAAAAGAAGAAGGGTACCGGAAACACCATAGGACTTAAGCCATGCTCTGTCAAAAGCTTTGGATATATCTAAAAACACTCCTCGAGTGTCTAATGGTGGACTTGCATCAAAACCTTTCAGGATGTCATGCGCTATGGATAACAGCTGAGACACACAAGAGTCTCCTTTGCGGAAGCCAGACTGGGAGCTTGTGAATAAGTTATTATCTTCAAAATAGGTGTAAATGGAGTCATAGATGCATTTCTCAAAAAATTTCCCAAAAATAGGCAAAAGAGACACAGGTCTATAGTTTTTTACCACACTCTTGTCCCCTTTATTTTTATAGACAGGGACAACATTAGCTTTTCAGCATGCAACAAATGCAAAGCTAATACGTAAGACGCCCAATATGATACCCCCTAACAAAATTGAATAACTAAAATAGTTTTCAAAGCTGACAAAAGTGAGAATAAGTGTCGCTAGGTAATGACGAAAATAGTTCAACTTTTTTAACCCTTATAAGCCTGAAAACTTATCTCGATAATTTGGTCCAAGATATCAAGCGACCTTAAAGTTTTTTGACTTTAAGGAGAAGAAACTTTGAATATCAAGACAGGATTTTTCTTTTATAACAATAGTTTATATAAGAATATCAGGGTGATATTTTGGATTTAGAACAATATAGGTAATAGACCTCACCCTCACCCTCAACGAAAAAGTGCGTGAAACAGGCTACTTTCGTCAACCATCCGTTGATGCCTTTAATATCTCGGCTAAAAAGTAAATAAAATTTCAATAGTATGTAATAAAATGTCATTCGATTACTAAAAAATACAAAAAGATTTATAAAAACAAACAAAAACAATCAGCAAAGAATTTTCATAAAAGCCGGTCTCTACTCAACGCGCACAGCCCTCACCTTCTATGTTTTTCTGTTCTGATTGGTCTCGGATATAACATTACATCCGTACACATTAAGGTCGGTCTAGCGAGAGCAGCGCGCACCGTTTCTGCTTCTCTGTTCTGATTGGTCTCCAGAGAAAACACTACATAAAAAACTGACGTAATGTTATCTCCAAGACCAATCAGAACAGAGAAACAGGAAAGGCGAGAGTGGGGTCCGGCCTTAAGAACACATGACAAACAATTGTTCCACAAATTCTAAATTCTAAATTCTAACATCCAGACAAAAAATTTTCTAACAAAAAGAAATATAGAAAAATATAACAATAAAATGCATACATTAAGGGAACTTTTTTTGGTGAGTACTAATTTTGGCAAGTGGACAAAATCAACATTTTTTTTAAATTTAAGAAATTTTAACCCTATTAGAACCGGGATGTGATTTTGAGGCGCGCACACTTGAAAACAAGAAGCGGGTATTTTCTTTACGGCAAACCGTTTTCTTTGAGACCGCCTGACTTTAATTTTTATCTATTTAGAAACAGGTTCCGGAGATAAAAGTATCGGTTTACCATAACCGCTTATTTCAATGGTTTGTTGGGGCCAATTGAAATTGCTTTTTGGCTTCTGCTTACATTTTCGCTTACTTTTTGCTTTTTCTTGAAGAAAAAAAAACACATGCTAAATCACATGAACCAAGCTGTAGAGGGAAGCAGAGAGCCACAATTGAGCCTTGCGGTCAAGAGAATGTCAAACATGTCAAACATCTTCTGAGGGCTATTCCAGACTCGTTGAAATGTAAAAAGTTGTTGATAGCAATTTGTGGCTGATTTTTGCATTCATTTTTGTCAGTAATGAATTTGTATAACTTATTGGGAGTAAAAAAGCAATTGCGGGAATTTCTTTGTCTCTGTATATGGACTGGTTTACTATTTTTCATTTGAGATTCGAATTTTGAATTTGGATGGAAAAAGCCAATGAAAGGGAAGACTAGAACCAGGTGCGAGGCTAAATAGCAGTTTTTTTCAAAAAATAACATTTTTTGGTCCTGCACGTGCCTTCTTGTGACATATATGAAAACCGGATTTGTCGCCAAGTCGCAACGTATTCTGAAGTATTTAATGAATTTATTGCTTCAAATTGTTCAATTTAAGATGAGGAAGCAGCATACAAAATTTCAGCTCAATACCATTAACCGTTCTTGAGTTATGACCTTTTCGCCTTAAAGGAACGTCCCAAGATTTCAAGGTTCCAATAGGGTCGACGGTATTTAGGCAATTTTGATAAAAAAGAGGGGTGATTTTGGTTATAAAGACCATAAATATCAATTTTTGTAAACCATCACTTTTTTTTTTTGACGAGCACTTATTTTAAATTATTTCTCGCCAAAATTAGTTCCCTTAATAAGTCTATTTGAATTCAATAAAAAAACCAGCCATTTTCTTTGACCCGATCATTTCCCGTCAATAATTGGCGATTGGACAAAATGCATTATGTAAAAAGTCGATACGTTTTTCAAAAAGGTAAAAAAGGGTTAATGTGTGTGTAAAAATTGGGTAAGATTGAGCATTGTAGAAGTTCTTCCACTTTTGAAGTCTCTCAAATAAAAAGATAAAATAAGGTGTCATCATTGGCAATAAAAAGATAATTAAAATCGACCAATTAGAAAGAGAGCTCCTAAAATGTTCAACTCATTTATTTCAATAACTTATTATGCATGGAAGTTAAATCATTACAAAATCGAAGAGTTATGTATGGTAATTAATTTTGTCTCTAATTTCTTATGTACAAAAAATGCGCGATATGTCAAGTTTTCCAATCGAAAATAAACTTACATTATTTTATGTGTGCGTGTGTGTGAGAGGTGAGCAACTGATCACCATGATCCAACATACCAAAGGATAAGACCACTATCGTTATAGGATAAATACTTCCAAGCACCAGCACGTCTGCCACGTTTTAACTGTGAAAGAAAAAGGAAAAGATCAATTTCAATGGTTATTGAGAAAAACTCAAAGTATGAATTCGCAGCGTAATAAATTTCGTCAATCTTAGGAATGGTTTTAGGGAGTCGGTCGAACAAAAACTAGCAACTGAAGTTTGAACCAAATATCTATTGTCCCAACCGACCATATAAATTTCTCTTATAAAAATGAGTCGAGGCAGAGACAATGGATCTTTTGTTGTAGAATAATAGGAATCATGGTTCATTTTAGATTAGTGGTTACACATACCTTGTTTTGTGCTTTTTGGTTCCATTACCGTTGATTGCGTGGCCATTTGTAACATGGTGGGGTGCACCATTTTCTGTTTCCATATCATACTCTCTCGTGTCCTCAACTCCTTTCATTTGACCGGTTGCGATACGAAACACGAGTGCAACAATGAAATGGAACCACCACACGTTCAAACACATTAGCGAACACAGCATGACGTTAAAGAGGAAATAGAAGTTGGCATCAGGTAACATTGTTCGCCCCACGAAACCGGAAGAAAATAACACGATCTGAGGATATAAAACTAGTCGGCTCCAGAACCTGCAAAGTATAAGCGTACCAACAACAAAGTTTTTTATTTATTTTTTTGACAAATATTTTGACCGTTTTGGTCACCTCCAGGTTATAAAAGATGGAAGACTTAGAAGTTATACAAAGTTCTCTCTGCTTATATTCAATAGACATTGTTTCTAACAGAAATAAAAGATCTCACAACTTGAAATTTATTGAAAATCAAATCAACAAGCAAAATTATCATAATAACAAAAAAGTGCTTTCAGACATTATTCTCTTATTTTTGATTGCATGTGTTTCTTTCTCAAATCGATCGCAAATTTTCAGATTGTTCACGAAAGATATCTGTATTTAACTGAAAAATACAAATTTTATTTAACGTAAACTAGTGGCGATCAATTAATACAAGCATATAATACAAGTCTTCGTAGTACTGTAATTAAAGAGGATACCAGTAAGTTATATTGGATTGTATAAAGATGGGTTCCCTATGATGTCATATCATTTGGTTGGCCTCATGGCTTAAAAAATGACTTATTGCGTCAAATGTACTAGTGTAGGTGGGATTGCTTTTTTATATTGTGCACAAAAAGGGTAAAGTAGAGGTCTAGACACTGTAAGATAGAAAAGTGCCAATATTTTTGTGGTTTTTTAAAGATTTTCTTTCTCACAGAAAAGTAACTATTTTTAATTTGATATTGTAAGCACAAATCAAAGTATGATATTATAACAAAGTATAAGTTCTTTTCTTTTATATGTTAAGAAAAAACATTTGTTTGTTTGTTCGATCACAATATCAAATCAAAAACAGTTACTTTTTTGTAAGACACCCGATATTATAATTAAATAATAAGAAAGTCACTAGAATATTCTTGAAAAACAGCTCACCAAGCACAAGTGAACCCAAAAAAACCAACGACGCTCAGTGCTTCCAGTACTTTGTTTGGGTATTTGTTTTTTAAACACAAAATGATTTTACTACTTTCGAGGAAAATATCTGCAACATCATGCAGGTACAAGACGATCAGACCCAAGCGATGGTATCTAAAATTATAACAGAATATGAATCATATCTAAGATATCCAAATCGATCTTTTAATCACAAGGTGAAATATTCTTTTAGGCAGTGACGAGAGAGTGCTAGTGAGGAAAATGTATAAATTAATCTTTGTGAAAACATAGAATGAACAAATCTCGAGAAAAGGTGGAAACGGACGAATGAACAAATGACAATTCATAGGACCTCAAGGTAGGTCTAATAACCAGGAATTTACAGGCTTCAGGGCCCATGGTAGCATGGGCCCTGGATTTGGGAGACAAAACGAGATTACTAGGAAGGAAAGTATACAAGAAATGTATATTATTGTATCTAAATAAATCAAGAAATAAGATACCTGAAACACAATGAGAAAAGAATGAGTCCATTTGCAAGTACATGGTGAAGAAGCATAGCTATTGAATCTTTCTTCCATGCATCCATAAAAATAGTTGCATATATCGAGTGAAAATAGAAACCAGCTTCAGTAAGGTAGAGTGCAAGAATGTCTGTAGGTACTTTAGATGTCGGCGTTAAATCTGAAATCAAAGTAATAGACTAATTCCTTTTAAATTTTGAGAGAGCATAGTTGCGTAACAAGGTGCATTATTTAAAAGCTGAAAAAGCAAAAAAATTAAAAAGTTTTTGACCCTTCTACCCTATTAGAATCCTTTTTCTGCTTTTGCTCCATTGAAAAAATCTTTACTTTGAAAAGCTGAACATTTACCTGCCCAATGCGACGTCACATCGTATCGCAGTTCAGGATACTTGTAAATCACCAGGTAATATTCAAATGCGTACAGCAAAGAGTAGTAAAAAAGTTTGCAAGAGCTTTCCGAAAATTTGACATCGTCCTTCGCTGAAAACCCAATATATCTTGAAATTGGCTAAAAATAAAAAAATGGGAATCAAGTTATCATCACAATTGCTTCATTTACTCACAGGTCGTCCGCCCCTTGCCCCACCCTGAACTTGATGACCGGATGACCGTATTACCGACGGGGACGTTCCGCATGGAGTCAGAGACTACATAGAATGCACCCCCCCCCCTGAGGTTAGGGGGGACCTAAATTATAAAAGCCACTCTGGGGGCTAATATTTTTTTAAATTGCTGGGGGCTGCTTAAATAGTGGGGACTTGGGAAAAAGTTAACTGCTGGAGGCTAAGTGTCAAACACTGGGAAAAAGTTTTTGCATATTTTTCATACAATTTAGAAAGGTTTATTATAATATTTCCTCACTTGTGGTATGAAATGTGATGACAGTTTTTGGTATATGAAACATCTTAGCAATTTTTAGTTTTAGTACAGATTTTGCTATAATAATCTGTACCATGACTGTTCTCATTTTCGCTACAGAGTGACTAGGGGCTGAATTTTTTCCGTGTTGGGTGGGGGCTTTTTCTTCTAGGTCCCCCCTGAAAATTGCTGGGGGCTGGACCCCTCTGCATTCCATGTCAGGCTAATTTTTGCTGATTTTTTACCCTGTCAGAGACTAGAAGGAAGAAATTTCCCATACCGATACAATCAGAATATATTTTTGGGCCATTTTCAATGTTTTTTCCAAATCTAAGATAAAACATTTTGATTTCATTTATTTTATTATTTTTTCTGAATGGAACTTGACTTAAATTCGACAATATTTTATCACAATAAATACATTTGAAGTATGCGTTAAAAACCTTGGCCGGTGGTTGGGCTAGAAAGAAAATGTTTGATATGGCTCGCCCTTGGATTGAAGTAGGTGTTTATTAAGTAAGACTCACCCGTAGAATCAGTTTCGTAAGGACAAATCTATGGATTGTGAATAAAACTGTGACAAATAAAACGACCAGCATTTCATCTTGGGTGATTTGTGAATTTTTTATGACATCTTGTTGGAAATCACTAAGAAAATGTTGAGTTGGGCCCCTGTCATTCCATTCTTCTTTCAGCATTTCCCATGACAAATTTGCCATTTCCAATAATGTGTAATTTTCATTCGCATTTTCCCTTACTTTCATTTTTGAAGCCATATTTTATATTCTTTATGAAAATAAAAAAAAGCCTTGGCAATCAGTCTATATATAAAAAGATTTGATAAAAATATAAACTGTTCTTAGAAATCGCTAATCTTGTTTCTTGGTTATGAAATTTAAGAATTTGAAATTGTCACACAATTCTACCAAAATTTACTAAAGTTTATAGATTTCAAAATCAAATATATTTCAACTATGAATAATTAAACTTACTTGCGGCATGGCTAAGTTATGTTTCCTCTCGAAAGTTTAAAGTATAAGAATAAAGTAAGAAAGTTTCAGATAGAGAGCTTGTTTCATAAAAGTTCAATCATATGAAGAACTTTGACGGGATATATCCCTTACATGGTCTGAGAGGGGTATACAAGATAAATTGGGTCAGCAAAATCTGTATTGGACAAGGCTTGCAGAAAATTCTAATACGGATTTTACAGATCCCAATAAATAATGTTTTTCTTCTATTTCATTTTTGGACCTGAATCTATTTTTATCTGACAAAAAAAACATAAAACTTAAATAAACATTCGACATGACACCCACCATAAGATACCAAACTCATGTTTCCTGCCAAAGATATATATCTGAGTTTCAATGTTTTTGCAAAGAGGAACATGAAACTAAAGTGTCTCATGTCTACGATGGCCCTGAGATGTCACTGTTTCATCACAAAGATTTAGTGTTTCATCACAAAGTTTAGTGTTTCATCACAA